>JAECUM010020785.1:0-36942 GCA_016617855.1 Megalonaias nervosa | reverse complement strand
TATGATGGGGGGGGGGTCACATGACCCCCCTTGACCCTTGCTGCGGGCGCCCATGGATATGGAATATATTGACATTTTATTAGGCATGACAAAAGTTAGTGGGGAGGAAAGGACGGCTGATATAAATTATTTCATAAAGTATCGTTTTGGGTTTAACACCATTTTGCAGCACACGATGGGCTATATATGTCGGCCAGTGTATTTGCTGCAGGAAGAAGCCGGGAAAATCCTTCGACCCACGCGAAGCTATTGGCAAGCTTTTTCACATACCCATATTTGCCGAGTCCGAAACTCGAACCCACGCGGACAGAGGTGAGATGACAGTGATCGGTAAAGGCGAGCGTTTCAGATTACTCGGCCACCCGGGGCCTCATTTCATAAAGTGAGATGAAAATATGAAACAAATTAAGCAGAAGTGAGAAAAAAGAAAAGCTACGGTAATAAACGTATGTACTGAAATATTGATGAAAATGTCAGAACCTTCACAACATTATCTGTATGGACAAACTCTCACAATGAAGCTGTCCTCTTCAGTATTTTTCTAAAGTTAATGATTAAAGTTAGTACTAGAATTATATATATATATATATATATATATATATATATATATATATATATATATATATATTTGCTTGTATGCCACGTGGCTTAGCAGTGGTAGGCACGTACGCTCACATATTCATTTCACAAAAACGAGGCTGGATTGATTTTTTGGACAAACACGATTGCATCACTGTGAGCTGTTTGGTAGACTGATTACACTTGCTTATAGATACGTACCCTTTCCCTCATGCTGGACACGTGATTGGCATCACGTGGAAAGAAATCTTCTAATGACGATAGAATTTACATCTCATCTCTGGAATGTAATCAAACAATAATGTTTAGTCTGTTGGATATGTACCAGTCATATCTAGGATGCTGGTCTACTGAGGATTCAAGTTAAGGAAGTAATGACTTCTGCTTTTACAACCTTAGTTATTCACCACCTCAAGTACCACTCAACCACCATCACCACCAGTACAACAACAACAACAACAACAACAACAACAACAACAATAATAATAATAATAATAAATGCCAAGAGGCATTTGATATAGGGTTTAGTTGCCTGTTTTGGGAAAATGTTAAAATGTGCAAAATTGTATCAGAGACGTGTTTTCGTTCTACTAAGATGGGATCTTTATGAAAACTTGAAGGTAGTCGTACTAAACAACATTATCACTGGCATTTATCCGTCGAATCAGAAATAAAAGAAAGTTATTGCCTAAAAGCATGTGCCAAAATATTTTGCGCACTTCAATCCGGCCTACTAACCCAACCGTCTAACCGATATTCAACGTCGGATCAAATTTAAAAAAAATCATTGGGTCAACATAAATAATAGGCCGCATTCACGCGCCAGAAACCGCTGCTGGTGGTTATATTTAACTGTTTCCACAAGCTCGTGCAGCCGGAAGCGCATGAGTAGTTTCTATCGAAATCTCCTGTGGACTAGTAGAACTCGGAATTCGAAAAACAAAATGCTAAAAAATGGTGGATTTAAAATTCAGTTCGTCACGTGAGTAAATCTAATTTATAGTAAGCATTTAAACAAGTATAAATTCGGAATAGAACATTTTTAAACAACATGGATAACTCTATATACTTACCACAAGCAGCTGCTATTTAAAGCCGTCTTTGGATGTGTCTTTCAAAACGCTTCGGGCTTGATTGTCACTGTTGTTATTATCACTGTTGTTATTATAGAAATATGCGCATTCTATCACTGCAATGAAACCACAAAGTATATTATATATTTATATTTTTACTGGCATGATTTATTTGCTGTGCAGGAAGCTAAACGAATAAAAAAAACCAACAAGAAAACCAGACAAAACTAAACAAAAACAACAATCGTTTCGTAGCGTAACATTGTAAATGCCAATGCAGGTTTTAGAATGGAGAGTAGAAAAGGTTATTAAAATTTGGCATTGTATCAATTATGCAGCATATATTCAATTGTACAAATTAATGCTGGTGATCAACCATATTGCATCATACACTATGTTATGAACAAAGCAGACATTTGAAAGGACTGTATGCTGCAATAGTTCTCTGATCTAACATAAACTCGGACAAGCAACCTTAAAGTTGTAAGCAAGATAACACTTTCAATATGTATAATTTGTATTCTAGAATTAATTGTAATTCTTTATACAACCCTAGCATTCATAAAAATTCTCCATTTTGATTTTTGTTGTTGTTGTTGTTGTTGTTGTGGGGCTTAACGCCATTTTTCAGCACACGACAGGCTATACATGGCGGCCAGTATTAATGGTGGAAGAAGAAACCGGGAAATCCCCGGAAAGAACCACCGACCCACGAGAAGCTACTGGCAAGCTTTCTCATTTTGATTTTTGATTACGTACATTGCTGAAAAGTTGTTACACTTTTGATACTGTTCAAGAGGTCAGTAGGTGAATTATAATATATGAAATAATCTACTTTGTGTAATATTTAGGTTTCTTGCAATTACCCTATCGTTGTTTACAAGTAATTAGCAGATAAAATCGAGCTGAAAGCGATACCACATTTTCTGTACTTGATTGATGGCATACATGTAAGTGAATTAGTTTATAAAACAATGGATCTATTTAAAGCATGCATAGTTTTTAACTATTATGTTACTTGTGACTGCATTTATTTATTTATGCACTATAAGATTGTCCAAAGAACTTTCAGTAGAGCAGATTCAGTATCACATTACTGTTCTGTTAAGGTTCTCTCCATTTTAAAAACAAATGATCTTTAATGAATAAAAACATATTCTTCCAGTCATATTGTTCTAATTACAAACTAAGATATAAGTATGTGTGCGGGTGGGGGTGTTTTGTTTTTTTAACTGAAGCTTCTTATTACAAAATTATGACTGTTTTCTTTCCGAAGAATACGATATTATTCGTTGAAAACAATAGCTGACATTAGATTTAAGTTTATCAAGATTTTAGAAGAACTGTTGATGTTTTAAGAAGTTTGAATGAAAAGAAATTGCCATCTTATTGTCGAAAAAGTACAGAATATTCTAAAGAAAGTACAAAATTTTGATCGAACATTGATTACGACTCCACGAGTCACAGCTTTTAAAGAAAAAGTGCTGGCATAAAGAAAAGAACTTTAAAAAGGAACAATAGTAGTGTCGTAGTAGTAGTAGTAGTAATAGTAGTAGTAGCGGTAGTACTTAGACAAAGATATAGCAGTTGAAGCAACAGCAGTAGTAGTAGTTGCAGCAGTAGTGTTAGTAGTAGTAGAAGTAATAATGGAAGCAGCAGCCCCAGCAGTACTTGCAGTAGTAACAGCATTAGTAATATTAACAGTAGAAGTAGCAATTGCAGAATAAGTATCAGTAGTAGTAGAAATAGTAGTAGCAGTAATAGTGCTTGTAGCAGAAATAGTAGTAGCAGTAGTATTGCTTCATGTAATAGAAATAGCAGTCGCGTTAGTAGTGCCTGTTGTAGTAGAAGTAGTAGAAGCATTAGTAGTGCTTGTAGTAGTGGAAGCAGTTGTTGTAGTGAAAACAATAGCAACAGTAGTAGTAGTAGAAACAGTAGTAGCAGTTGTAGTACTTGTAGTAGGGAAAGTAGTAGCAGTCGTAGTAAATGTATTAATAGGAACAGTAATTGTAGTAGAAACAGTAGTAGTAGAAACAATAGCAGCAGGAGTAGTAGAAACAATAGTTGTAGTAGAAACAATAGCAGCAGTAGTAGTAGAAACAGTGGTTGTAGTACAAAAAGTAGTAATAGAAACAATAGTAGCAGTAGCAGTAGAAACAGTAGTTGTAGTATAACAGTAGTAGTATGAATAGTAGTTGTAATAGAGACAGTAGTTGTAATAGAGACAGCAGTTGTAATAGAGACAGTAGTTGTAATAGAAACAGCAGTAGTAGAAACAATAGCAGCAGTAGTAGTAGAAACAGTAGTTGTAGTACAAACGGTAGTAATAGAAACAATAGTAGCAGTAGTAGTATGAACAGTAGTTGTAGTATAAACAGTAGTTGTATTAACAGTAGATGTAATAGAGACAGTAGTTGTAATAGAATTAGTAATACAGACAGGATTTGTACTAGAGACAGTAATAGAGACAGTAGTTGTAATAGAGACAGTAGTTGTAATAGAGACAATAGTTGTAACAGACAACAGTAATAGAGACAGTAGTTGTAATAGAGACAGTAGTAGAGGCAGTAGTTGTAATAGAGACAGTAATAAAGGCAGAAGTTGTAATAGAGACAGTAATATAGACAGTAGTTGTAACAGAGACAGTAGTTGTAATAGAGACAGTAGTTGTAATAGAGACAGTAATAGAGGCAGTAGTTGTAATAGAGACAGTAGTTGTAATAGCTGTAATAGAGACAGTAGTTGTAATACAGACAGTAGTTGTAATAGAGACAGTAGTTGTAATAGAGACAGTAGTTGTAATAGCTGTAATAGAGACAGTAGTTGTAATAGCTGTAATAGAGACAGTAGTTGTAATAGAGATAGTAATAGAGGCAGTAGTTGTAATAGAGACGGTAGTTGTAATAGAGACAGTAGCTGTAATATAGACAGTAGTTGTAACAGAGATAGTAGTTGTAATAGAGACAGTAGTTGTAATAGAGACAGTAGTTGTAATAGAGATAGTAATAGAGGCAGTAGTTGTAATAGAGACGGTAGTTGTAATAGAGACAGTAGCTGTAATATAGACAGTAGTTGTAACAGAGACAGTAGTTGTAATAGAGACAGTAATTGTAATAGAGACAGTAATAGAGACAGTAGTTGTAGTAGAGACAGTAATAGAGACAGTAGTTGTAATAGAGACAGTAGTTGTAATAGAGACAGCAGTTGTAATAGAGACAGTAATAGAGAAAGTAGTTGTAATAGAGACAATAATATAGATAGTAGTTGTGATAGAGACAGTAGTTGTAGTAGAGCCAGTATTTGTAATAGAGACAGTAATATAGACAGTAGTTGTGATAGAGACAGTAGTTATAATAGAGACAGTAATAGAGACAGTAGTTGTAATAGAGACAGTAATAGAGACAGTAGTCGTAATAGAGACAGTAATAGAGACAGTAGTTGTAATAGAGACAGTAGTTATAATAGAGACAGTAATAGAGAAGTTGTAATAGAGACAGTAATAGAGGCAGTAGTTGTAATAGAGACAGTTGTTGTATTAGAGACAATAATAGAGGCAGTAATTGTAATAGAGACAGTAATATAGACAGTAGTTGTAAAAGAGACAGTAGTTGTAATTGAGACAGTAATAGAGGCAGTAGTTGTAATAGAGACAGTAGTTGTAATAGAGACAGTGGTTGTAATAGAGACAGTAATAGAGACAGTAGATGTAATAGAGACAGTAATAGAGACAGTAATTGTAATAGAGACAGCAGTTGTAATAGAGACAGTAATAGAGGCAGTAGTTGTAATAGAGACAGTAATAGAGACAGTAGTTGTAATATAGACAGTAGTTGTAATAGAGACAGTAGTTGTAATAGAGATAGTAATAGAGGCAGTAGTTGTAATAGAGACGGTAGTTGTAATAGAGACAGTAGCTGTAATATAGACAGTAGTTGTAACAGAGACAGTAGTTGTAATAGAGACAGTAGTTGTAATAGAGACAGCAGTTGTAATAGAGACAGTAATAGAGACAGTAGTTGTAGTAGAGACAGTAATAGAGACAGTAGTTGTAATAGAGACAGTAGTTGTAATAGAGACAGCAGTTGTAATAGAGACAGTAATAGAGAAAGTAGTTGTAATAGAGACAATAATATAGATAGTAGTTGTGATAGAGACAGTAGTTGTAGTAGAGCCAGTATTTGTAATATAGACAGTAATATAGACAGTAGTTGTGATAGAGACAGTAGTTATAATAGAGACAGTAATAGAGACAGTAGTTGTAACAGAGACAGTAATAGAGACAGTAGTCGTAATAGAGACAGTAATAGAGACAGTAGTTGCAATAGAGACAGTAGTTATAATAGAGACAGTAATAGAGACAGTAGTTGTAATAGAGACAGTAATAGAGAAGTTGTAATAGAGACAGTAATAGAGGCAGTAGTTGTAATAGAGACAGTTGTTGTATTAGAGACAATAATAGAGGCAGTAGTTGTAATAGAGACAGTAATATAGACAGTAGTTGTAAAAGAGACAGTAGTTGTAATTGAGACAGTAATAGAGGCAGTAGTTGTAATAGAGACAGTAGTTGTAATAGAGACAGTGGATGTAATAGAGACAGTAATAGAGACAGTAGATGTAATAGAGACAGTAATAGAGACAGTAATTGTAATAGAGACAGTAATAGAGGCAGTAGTTGTAATAGAGACAGTAATAGAGACAGTAGTTGTAATATAGACAGTAGTTGTAATAGAGACAGTGGTTGTAATAGAGACAGTAATAGATGCAGTAGTTGTAATAGAGACAGTAATAGAGACAGTAATAGAAGCAGTAGTTGTAATAGAAACAGCAATAGAGACAATAGTTGTAATAGAGACAGTAGTTGTAATAGAGATAGTAATAGAGGCAGTAGTTGTAATAGAGACGGTAGTTGTAATAGAGACAGTAGCTGTAATATAGACAGTAGTTGTAACAGAGACAGTAGTTGTAATAGAGACAGCAGTTGTAATAGAGACAGCAGTTGTAATAGAGACAGTAATAGAGACAGTAGTTGTAGTAGAGACAGTAATAGAGACAGTAGTTGTAATAGAGACAGTAGTTGTAATAGAGACAGCAGTTGTAATAGAGACAGTAATAGAGACAGTAGTTGTAACAGAGACAGTAGTTATAATAGAGACAGTAATAGAGACAGTAGTTGAAATAGAGACAGTAATAGAGGCAGTAGTTGTAATAGAGACAGTTGTTGTATTAGAGACAATAATAGAGGCAGTAGTTGTAATAGAGACAGTAATATAGACAGTAGTTGTAAAAGAGACAGTAGTTGTAATTGAGACAGTAATAGAGGCAGTAGTTGTAATAGAGACAGTAGTTGTAATAGAGACAGTGGATGTAATAGAGACAGTAATAGAGACAGTAGATGTAATAGAGACAGTAATTGAGACAGTAATTGTAATAGAGACAGTAATAGAGGCAGTAGTTGTAATAGAGACAGTAATAGAGACAGTAGTTGTAATATAGACAGCAGTTGTAATAGAGACAGTGGTTGTAATAGAGACAGTAATAGATGCAGTAGTTGTAATAGAGACAGTAATAGAAGCAGTAGTTGTAATAGAGACAGCAATAGAGACAGTAGTTGTAATAGAGACAGTAGTTGTAATAGAAACATTAATATAGACAGTATTGTAATAGAGACAGTAACAGAGACAGTAGTTGTAATAGAGACAGTAATAGAGACAGTAGTTGTAATAGAGACAGTAATAGAGATAGTGGTTGTGAAAGAGACAGTAGTTGTAATAGGGACAGTAATAGAGGTAGTAGTTGCAATAGAGACAATAGTTGTAATGGAGACAGTAGTTGTAATAGAGACAGTAGTTGTAATTGAGACAGACAGTAGTTGTAATTGAGACAGTAAATATACAGTAGTTGTAATAGAGACAGTAGTTATAATAGAGACAGTAGTTGTAAAGAGACAGTAGTTGTAATAGAGACAGTAAAAGAGACAGTAGTTGTAATAGAGACAATAGTTGTAATAGAGACAGTAATTGTAATAGAGACAGTAGTTGTTGTAGAGACAGTAGTTGTAATAGAGACAGTAATAGAGACAGTAGTTGTAATGGAGACAGTGGTTGTAATACAGACAGTAATAGAGACAGTAGAGACAGTAATTGTAATAGAGACAGTAGTTGTAATAGAGACAGTAATAGATGCAGTAGTTGTAATAGAGACAGTAGTTGTAATAGAGACAATAGTTATAACAGAGACATTAATAGAGACAGTAGTTGTAATATAGGCAGTAGTTTTAATAGAGACAGCAGTTGTAATAAGACAGTAATAGAGGCAGTAGTTGCAATAGAGACAGTAGTTGTAATAGAGACAGTAATAGAGACAGTAATTGTAATAGCGACAGTGGTTGTAATAGAGACAGTAAGTAGAGGCAGTAGTTGTAATAGAGACAATAGTTGTAATAGAGACATTAGTTGTTATAGAGACAGTAATAGAGACAGTAGTTGTAATAGAGACAGTAATAAAGATAGTAGTTGTAAAAGAGACAGTAGTTGTAATAGAGACAGTAAAAGAGGTGGTAGTTGTAATAGAGACAATAGTTGCAATAGAGACAGTAATAGAGACAGTAGTTGTAATAGAGACTGTAATAGAGACAGTAGTTGTAATAGGGACAGTAGTTGTAATTGAGACAGTAATAGAGGTGGTAGTTGTAATAGAGACAATAGTTGTAATAGAGATAGTAATAGAGGCAGTAGTTGTAATAGAGACAGTAGTTGTAAGAGACAGTAATAGAGGCAGTAGTTGTAATAGAGACAGTAATAGAGGTGGTAGTTGTAATAGAGACAATAGTTGTAATAGAGACAGTAATAGAGGCAGTAGTTGTAATAGAGACAGTAGTTGTAAGAGACAGTAATAGAGGCAGTAGTTGTAATAGAGACAATAGGTGTAATAGAGACAGTAGTTGTAATAGAGACTGTAATAGAGACAGTAGTTGTAATAGAGACAGTAGTTGTAATTGAGACTGTAATAGAGACAGTAGTTGTAATAGAGACAATAGTTGTAATAGAGACAGTAGTTGTAATAGAGACTGTAATTGAGACAGTAGTTGTAATAGAGACTGTAATAGAGACAGTAGTTGTAATAGAGACTGTAATAGAGACAGTAGTTGTAATAGAGACAGTAGTTGTAATTGAGACTGTAATAGAGACAGTAGTTGTAATAGAGACAATAGTTGTAGTAGAGACAGTAGTTGTAATAGAGACTAATAGAGACAGTAGTTGTAATTGAGACTGTAATAGAGACAGTAGAGACAGTAGTTGTAATAGAGACTGTAATAGAGACAGTAGTTGTAATAGAGACTGTAATAGAGACAGTAGTTGTAATTGAGACAGTAATAGAGACAGTAGTTGTAATAGAGACTGTAATAGAGACAGTAGTTGTAATAGAGACAGTAATAGAGACAGTAGTTGTAATTGAGACTGTAATAGAGACAGTACTTGTAATAGAGACTGTAATAGAGACAGTAGTTGTAATAGAGACTGTAATGGAGACAGTAGTTGTAATAGAGATAGTAATAGAGACAGTAGTTGTAATAGAGACTGTAATAGAGACAATAGTTGTAATAGAGACAGTAGTTGTAATAGAGACTGTAATAGAGACAGTAGTTGTAATAGAGACTGTAATAGAGACAGTAGTTGTAATAGAGACAGTAGTTGTAATTGAGACAGTAATAGAGACAGTATTTGTAATAGAGACAGTAATATATACAGTAGTTGTAATAGAAACAGTAACAGAGACAGTAGTTGTAACAGAGACAGAAATAGAGACAGTAGTTGTAATAGAGACAGTAATAGAGACAGTAGTTGTAAAAGATGTTGTTGTTGTTGTTGTGGGCTTAACTTCATTTTTCAGCACACGATAGGCTATACATGGTGGCCAGTATTAATGGTGGAGGAAGAAACCGGGAAATCCCCGGAAAGAACCACCGACCCACGAGAAGCTACTGGCAATCCGAATCCTAGACTCGAACCCACGCAGACAGAGGTGAGATGGCAGTGATCCGTAAGGAAGAGCGCTTTAGACCTCTCGGCCACTCGGGGCCCCAGTTGTAAAAGAGACAGTAGTTGTAATAGAGACAGTAAAAGAGACAGTAGTTGTAATAGAGACAATAGTTGTAATAGAGACAGTAATTGTAATAGAGACAGTAGTTGTTGTAGAGACAGTAGTTGTAATAGAGACAGTAATAGAGACAGTAGTTGTAATAGAGACAGTAATATAGATAGTAGTTGTAATAGAGACAGTAGTAGAGACAGTAGTAGTAATAGAGACAGTAGTTGTAATTGAGACAGTAATAGAGACAGTAGTTGTAATTGAGACAGTAATAGAGACAGTAGTTGTAATAGAGACGGTAGTTGTTGTAGAGACAGTAGCTGTAGTAACATTAGAATCAGTAGGAACGATTGTAGTAACAGCAGTAACAGAAAGTTTCTAATAATTTTGTTTAAGTGAATAAGATAAACATGACGTGTTTCATTAAAAGGAACCTGTACGCAATTTAAAAACTCTTTGTGCTGGAGGGTCATGTTTTGGTATATTTCAACAAACTTGTCTTTTCTGCTACAAATATATTACAACCCATTTTAAAAGCTTTTACTTCACTGTTACCGTATCTTTACTTGAAAAGTTTATAAGAATTGTTTGTGTATTTTTAAAGAATGTTAACATAGAAAGTTTCATGGAACACATGTTAGTTTTAAATAGATCCGAAAAAGTTATGAATTTGCTGTTAATTACACAGTTGTAAAGTGCATCATATTACAGATCTGGTATTTAGAACCCCCCAAAAATGCTCCGACCCAAAAGCAACCTACACTGGTCTCGAGTTATGGCAACTGTAAAATATTGATACATACAAATTAGTTTCTGGGGCACACTGAAAGAAATGCGTGGGAACAATGTGCAACACTTGCTGCCTTGAGACCAACTGGGTTAAGCATTTACCTGCATAGTGCACGCGATCAATGTACCATCTTCACTACCAGTTAAGGAAATGCAAACGATTTTTAATTTTTTGCACACCCGTGGTCCAATATCCGTCGACATTATTATCTTCGAAATTATAAAATCATGTGTTAAAAAAATTTACAGGTAAACGCTGATGTCGTTTGTTTTCGCTGATATATTTACTAGTTTATTTTTTTTTAACCTCGGACGCGCACAAACAACCAGCAATACACCAGAATTTAAATTCGTCCCAGTTCAGAAGGATTCAAGGCAGGGGCTCCCGCAGAATTATTTTCGGGGTAGGGTTGGGGCAAACATTTAGTGGTCAGCAATTACATTTTACGGATGTAGACCAAAATATGTGTAGATGTGAAATCAAGGGGGGAGGGGGCAAGTGCCCCAACCCCCTGCCATTATGTGCGGCGCCCATAAATCAATGTGGAACTTCTCATATCTTCTAAGACGAGAATTTTTGGACAGAACACTTTGCAAGTGTGTTATTAACACATAGTCCGTAATGTTATACGATGTATTAAAACATATGGCGTTTCTATCAATGTGTTAAGGTCAAAGTTCAACAAAATACCTCATCATTCTCATTAATGAATCGGACGCGTCTTAATCAATTAATCTAACTGACTGTTTTATCACTTCATTGAAACAGACAGCTGAATTACTGTGTTTAGCTGGTTCATTCTAAATGATATCCGAATGAAGGCCACGAAGCTCTGTGGAATAAGACATACATTTTGTTGTTTCCTTTATTGTTTCCTTACTTTGGTTTCTTTTTTGTTGTTGTTCTTGTTCTTGTTCTGATTTAACGCTTTTGATCCCCTGATTACTCAAGCCAGCTTACCTTTTCGAAAACAGTAATGAAAACATGACATTTTATAGATAACGAAAAAATCTGAAAATCTACAAAGACATACATACATTTTCAATATAAGGGAATGTGAAATTGTTTATTACCCTATAACAATGGTCTAAACCTGAAATATTATCAGATATTTAAGATATTTTGGCTTGAAATTTCTTTACAGAATAGCTTTTTGTATATTTTGGATCACAGTAATATCTGAAAGAACGTTCACAAAATTTGCATGTTGGTCATCCAAGTGAAACGTTGGACTCAGTCTGTGAATTTTCTTTAATTTCGTGAATTATTTTATTCAAGGGACTTAGAAATAGTTTTCCAAAATGTTGATTGGAGGTCACCCTTTTTATTCTGTGAATCTAGGACAGTCTACATGGAAGTTTACAGAAGCCCTTTTCGACCAGTCATAACAGACACGAACGCGTCTATCTAAAAGAGAGGCTTCGAACATGAAACAGTTCTGTAATCAAACAGAAACTCGGACAAGCAACATTTAACTGTTAACCAAGGTCACACTTTGGATGCCTATAATTCATGTTCTATTTTTGTAATAGTTCTGGCAATCCATGCACATACATTATCAATGGTTTTATTATTGCTGTTTTTGTGTTTTTAACAGCAGATGTTATTTTATTAGGTTTTTAATATGATGTCTTGCGTTGCCAAGGGCGTTGTATCTGCGTAATATATGCTTCATATACAACTGGCGATGCAATGTCAGAAACAAAGAAATAGGTCTGGAAAATATGATAAGTAAAAACACGTTTTCTTTCTTTTTGTTTCTTCGCGATTGCTTCTTGTCATTGACTTTTAAGTTACCTTTCAGCCATCAAATGTTTGTCTGTGCAATATATATGTAGCTGAAATGCAGAAATAAATTTGAAAATGCAGTGCCAACAAAATAACAAATAATTATTCTAGGTGACAAAAACGCAGTCCTGGAACAGTGTGTTGTTCAACATTGAATTAGGATTTTGATGAACATTGATGTTCTCTAGAACCAGATTCTAATTCTAGCTTTAAGACCTTGACCCGGATTTTATATCTCTCCATCAAGCGTGCTGATGCCTTATCTGTACTTCACGCGGTTCTTACATTAATTTGTTTCTTAACTTCCAAATTATTCATGTGTTGACCTAATTCGAACTTAGAAATCAAACTGATCTATTTACAGACACCAGACTGGTTGGATATTTTCTCCTGGTCGGTTTTGATGACGACATGACCATTGTTAGTTTTAATGGTTCTTATGCTCGCACTTTAAAAAAGACTTGTTATCAGTTGCATCTCAATGAATATTCGACCAAAATACTTTCATTTATTTACAAACTTCACTATGGCTTTTTGTCATGTATCGTTAAGATTCAAAGTTTCTTAAAATATCTACAGCGTTTCCGGGTAAGCTTTAATCTGACGTAAGCTGTTGTGTCCTTGAAATGGCATCGTGTGGAATGGCATCGTGGGGAGTTTTGTTTGTTTATGTGTAATTTTATAATAAACGACTGTCATAATTGACGTGTTCATGATATATTAGTTTGTAACTGAAACAATATGGCAGAAACTGCATGTTGTTATTCCTTAAAAAAATTGTGTTAAAAAGAGAGAGGGACAATGCACAGATTGATAATTTGAACACCATCTGTGACTGCAATCGAAAACAGAAAATGTGGTATCGCCTCCATGACACATTCATGTCAGCTCAATTTTTACTTGCTAATTACTGGTAAATAACAATAGGATAATTGCAGGAAACCAACTTGTTAAATCATGCTGGTTATTTCAGAGATTCATAATTACATATTGACCTAAAATTTGACTGTGTCCGAATTTTACATTGAGACAAAATTTTAGTAAATTACTCAATAAAGCTGGGAAGATTTATGAAAACTGTACCTGAATCCTGGAGAATCATCACTATAAAACTTATTATCTTGTTAATTTGCATTATGCAAGCTAATTAGAGACTGAATCTGATTAAGAAACTTCCGATGCTGAGGTTCTCCCTTTATATACCAGGCTGTTGTTCTTATTTCTGGTTTCATGCCTAGATAATTAATCCAGTTGGATGTAATTAATGATTTGACTAATTAGTTAGCTATATTGACTAAATTTACGGATTATGTTAATTATGTTAATTAATATCATGGTTTATGTAACACTGTTTCCCCAACTTACCTGCATATTATGTTCTGTGTTTATTTTACTAAAAGGAGCCTGATGACATCAGGGATCAGACTGTGTTGTACATATTTAAGTTGCGTGGGTTCGAGTCTCGGGTTCGGCCAATGTGGATATGCGAGGAAGCTTGCCAGTAACTTCTCGTGGGTCGGTAGTTCTTTCTGGAGTTTTCTCGGGTTCTTCCTCCACCATTTATACTGACCGCCATGTATAGCCTATCTTGTGCTGAAAAATGGCGTTAAACCCTACAATAACAACAACAATATATTTAAGTTAAAAAGCAAACAAATAAAAACAACCCCTGAAATTAAAGGATATGAAGAATAAAATAGTACTTGAATCAGGAAGTCCTCATGTATTAAGATTTGGAGGTCCTAATATATATATATATATATATATATATTATATGCCCTATATATATATATATATATATATATATATACTTCTTCTATATATATATATATATATATAAACGCTTGAATCAGGAAGTCCTCATGTATTAAGCCTTTAAGGTTCTAATATATATTAATACTTGAATCAGGAAGTCCTCATATATTAAGAATTGGAGGTCCTAATATATATTAACGCTTGAATCAGGAAGTCCTCATGTATTAAGACTAGGAGGTCCTAATATATATTAACACTTGAATCAGGAAGTCCTCATATATTAACACCTGAACCTTGAAGTTCTTACATATATTAACATTTTAACTGGAACGTCCCCAGATACACAAACACTTGAACCTGGAAGTCTTCACGTACATTAACACTTGAAATTTAAGTCATTGAAGTCTACCTCGAGGACAAAATTCTTGACAAATCTTGAGGAGAGTCTTAAATGGATACTGATAATTGGATTGGCGTAATAAGCATGACAATTACTAACAGTATCTAATTGACTTAATAAGCATGACAATTACCAGTAGTATCTAATTGGCGTAATAAGCATGACAATTACCAGTAGTATCTAATTGACTTAATAAGCATGACAATTACCAGTCGTATCTAATTGACTTAATAAGCATGATAATTACTAGCATTATCTAACTAACTTAATTGAATTCGAGAACTACTGACAAAAACCATGCAAAATTGGTATGAAACCAGCCCAATAGCTTTCCACACTCAAGGGCACAATGCTACAAGGACGATTACACAAACGAGACAGGAACAAAAACAAAAACATCACATAAATTCTGTAAAGTAATTACGTTTTTATGCTTTGTTCTTGTCTAGTTTTTGTAATAAGCCTTGTAACTTCTTTGCCTTGAGAAGGAACCGATAGAATTAGAAAGTGCTTGGGCTGGTTTCACACCAATTTTCATTGTTGTTTTACTTTTTCTTCATGTACACTTATACGATGTATACCACTGTTTTCTGACAAACACAGTCTTTTGGACCCAGAGCCAATGTCGAACGATTTTTATTGTATGTATGTATGTAAGCATGTATGTATGTGGGGTTGGGGGGTGAGTGGGGGGCGGGCGCGTGCGTGCGTATGTATGTATGTATTGTTTGGACTCTATGGTCTTAAACTAAGTAATAGAAAAGAGCGAAAAGCAAACTGTTTTGTAAAATTCAACATATAATTTATTTCCTTAGAATGCAAAGGGAAAATTCAAAAAGAATTTACAGTTTTGTGACTTAAATCCCAATAGTTCTAAACGTTCTATCACAAGTCCAAATGTATGATGTTCCAATTGAATTCCAGTAGTATTCCCAAACAATTCCGATATTGAATGTGTTGATATGTCTGTAGTCTCTGATGTGCTAATGTGCCAGTGACCCGGATTTTGGCGATGTGTTAACAGTTTTTTGATGTATTACAATGATATAATCTAAAATGTCCTTGTCTGAATTCATTATAATTCCAAATTAAAGTTTTAGTCTAAGAACATTTTTGATCATATTTCTCCAGTGAATAATAATTTGAATAAATGAATCCACCCAAATCAGAAACAGAAAACAAAAATAAGACTGATCCTGCTTCATATGTTAAGGCAAAGAGTAAGTAAGTAATTTTAGGGATTATTTACCCTCTAATTGACCTAGGTCGCAATTAACATTTTTTTTAAATACTCTGACAACTTACTGGAAATTTCCATTCTGGAAGTTTCTAAGGTCAGAATCAAGACAGTATCTTTAACTCAAATCGAAGTAAACATGTTTACTATTAATAATGGTATGATTATTTAATCTATGATCTTAGAGAAATATTAGCTATGTATTATGTTGTTTAAAAATAAATGTCACCGGTCAGTTACAACATTCAATTTTTTTTTAAACAAAGTCAAGTACAAAATATAGATGTAAATAGCATATAATCATTAAGAAAAGCCAACAAAAAATACAAATTAAATATACACAACAGTATGTATGTATGCACACGAAAGGTCATTAGCACCAAGAAAATATTTTCTAAATATATGATTCACACCTTGGGTTTCTTCATAGTGATAATTCGTTTCTCCTCAAGAAAAATGCGTCCAGATTTCAAATGTGAGCATGTACGAATATTTGCACCTAAGAGACCATCTGGCTTTGTTATAGGAATTATTATTTTAAAAACGAATGTTTTCAAAAATGAGATTTTAACATAAACTTGGCAGAAATTAGATTTTATGAATCTTTATATATTAACTGGCTACAGAATAGTAGTCAAGGCCTTGTATTCAAAGATAGAGTTAAGGCCTTGTATTCAAAGCTAGGGTTAAGGCTTTGTATTCAAAGCGTTGAGTCAAGGCCTTTAATTTGAAGCGTTGTAGTCAAGACCTTGCATTCAAAGCGTCCAGTCAAGGCCTTGTATTCAAAGCGTAGGATTAAGGCCTTGCAAAGCATGAGTCAAGGTCCTATAGTCAGATAGTTTGACTCTTTGATCGAGAATTTACTAGAAACTTCGAGATGAAATATTTAAAATAGTACAGCACAATTGTTTATGTTTACGGTAGGAAATATTAATGAAGTAGCCGTAAAAATGGTTAATTTAATTTAATTCAATTGTTTATTCTCATAAACCGACCACTTCGCTGGTCTAGTGGTTAGAGCGTCCGCCTCGGATACGGGAGATCGCGGGTTCGAACCCCGGCTGAGTCATAACAAAGACTTATAAAAATGTGTTACGTGACAAGGGCTCGTACTCAGTAACAAAGAAAAGAGTGAAGGCCAACAAGCTTTGTATATTTTAACAAAATAATTTATTTCCCTAGAAAACAATGTAAAAATTGGTAAATGGGACTTACAGTTTGTGAATATAATCCAAAATTTGATCCTAAGAATGAAAACACAAGTCCTATCACTAAATAGTTCTATTAGAATCCAGGTTCGAATCTCGACGACATAAAATATGGAAGGCGATGACGTCAGATGTGGTCCAATGTACGAACATCAACAATTCCTCAATTGAATCACAGTTTTTTTTTTTCCGAATAATTCCAGAATAAATTTCCATGAATATCTTTCAGAACTTTTTTTAAGACAGTCAACTTGTTGAGTTTCCAGGAGAATAAATTATTAAATCCAAAAATCAGATGAAAAACAAACAATCTGGCAACAAATAAAAAAAACACCTTGTTCCTTCAAGATGTTAAAACTACTCTGCCAGAAGAATATTAAGAATGCGTATTTAAACCCCCAAAACATCATTTCAAGTCTCGTGAGATGGGTCATGTGGTCTCTTACTACAAGAAATCCATCACGTACGCCAGTGTAACCCCACTTAAAAACCAATCATAAATAAACGTTGCTTACACATGGTGATCACGCAGGGAAAGTATGGCCCCGATACTGACCAATCATTTGAACTGCCTGTTTACGTTCTTGCCAGCCCAAGACGAACTAGGTTAACTAAAAATAATTCTCATGTAACACTTTTACGTCTTAAATAAATAACATTTAGTAAAAGAAAATATCTAATTACTGAAAAAGAATTTTAAATCCTTTCAGTAATCATTACAATAAAATGTAATGAAACAAAAATAAAATAAAGAAGAATTTTAAAACTAAGACACAAGCAATTTAATTACATATACGTAACAAATGGTACTAACAGTTGCCTTGCTAGGCGCTCAACATTAAGAGGTTGGTGTTAGGACTAGTCGGCCTAGTGTCACAATAATGTGACTGCTTGCTATATGTCTGCTGCATGATGCCCCAGTGCTAGACATCACTATAAACTGCCACATTGCAGACATCGTAGCGATATGAATGAAAAATTGTTAAAGCTACGTTAGAAGTCCAAATCATACACACACCCATATTCTCATAAACCTGTGCATGTACATAGAGTTCAAACTGTAAATATTGCGTGTTTATATCAAATGCTATATATACAACTTTAAACATAAACTCTAAATTGTAGACAATCGACGGATATCAACAATATTTATAACAATTTTCTGTAAACATAATAGTCTGTCTCTGTTGTTTCAACGCTTTATAAATAAAATTAACTAATGTTCATTTTGTTTTCTTATTGTTAGAAGTTAACACTTGAATGCATGTATTCATGCTTGGTGAATTCCAGAAATCCTTTTATATTAAATTTACACGTAAGTTTGTATATACTGGACACACTAAAACAAAATTTTATTTTTCTTCAGTATCATGGTTGTCACATAGCATACAATGCCTTTCACTTCTATCGATTTTATTGTTTCCCTATCTCTCAGTTTCAATTCTCAAATTATGAGCGATCACTGGAAGTTTTATCAAAACTGATCTATATTTATGGTTACACAAGAAGCTTAAATAATCATTCAGGCCAAAGTCAGTTTTCATATGTTCATATAGACAAAGTTCATTAGAATTATTATTTTACACATTTTTTTCTTGTACTAGTGAATGAATCACGTAGTAATCAAGTATGGCGCATTTAAATGTTTATATGTTTATGTTTGTGCAGACAGACTAGAAATGTAATAAATTAAGCAGATATAGCAGCATGTATAGAATATCCGTTGTACGATATAGTTAGAGTTGTGTGATATATCAGCATAGCCTTTTAACTGTTATTTAAAAGCATAGTCTTTTGACTGTTATTTAAAAGCATAGCCTTTCGACTGTTATTTAAAAGCATAAGCTTTTGACTGTTATTTAAAAGCATAGCCTTTTAACTGTTATTTAAAAGCATAAGCTTTTGACTGTTATTTAAAAGCATAGCCTTTTAACTGTTATTTAAAAGCATAGCCTTTCGACTGTTATTTAAAAGCATAAGCTTTTGACTGTTATTTAAAAGCATAGCCTTTTGACTGTTATTTAAAAGCATAGCATTTTGACTGTTATTTTCTTGTTTGGAAAGCCTAAAAGAACTGTTTATGCGTTATTAAACAATCTTAGCAAAGAAAGTTGGTTGGAAGACATGTTAGCTTCAAGCAGCTACTATAACGTAATGAACGTACTGCCAATGACACAATTGTAAGAGCATTATAACACATATTCTGGTGCTGAGAAGAAGAAACAATGCACTCGTTCAGATAGAAACGTAATCTACATTTGTCTCGAGTTATGGCGAATGTAAATGTCAATGCACGCGCATTAGCTTCGGTGGCACTCGTAAAGAAATGAACAGGATCCATATGCATCACGTGAAAGCAATTGGACTAAACACTTATGCGTGCTATGCACGCGATCTGTATATTTTCTCCCATTTTTATGTCTATTGTCGCGTTTCCCACTGCTGATCACCAGTGGAGGATATTTCTATCGTTCATCCTCTAACTGGTCTTTCACTCCTGCTTTCACCACGTGACTTTCCAGTATGGTGCTCACAGAGTAACAAAACCTACGCCATTTCCATCACTAATTGATCATTCTTTAACAATAATCAAGACAAATATTTACTGCAACACATTTACATAGTAAAACTAGCAGAGGTTGCAGTTAGTGTCCCACTAAAGTACGTTTCTCACTGATCGACCAAGCTATATGTACAGTAGCTACAATTGTTGTGTCAACTGACATTTGGATAGGTCGAGGCCACGAAGTGATCCAACAGATGTTAATGAAGCAATAAAATTGCACTCCAAGGTACCAAGCAGATTGTGTCTCTTACGGAGCATGAGTGTCTTTAGGATGTTATGGTGGTAATTCAGCTGACACTTTGCGTATTTTTCGTTAAGATCTTCCCATCTTCCGCATGATTTGGTCTGGAATAAACTAAGGAGGGTTAAATCTATATCAGTTTTATGCATTGTAACAAACATGAGCAAAATTGTTGCAAGCAGTACCTCCACTGATGCATACAGGATGAGTGTATTACTCCGCCAACGAGAGAAGGTAGGAATACTAATATTAGCACATCTACAACTTCTGTAGCCCGATCTCCAATCGAAAAAGCCGCTGTTATAATTGTTATTGTATGAAAATGTTCTTATTTTATGATGGGTAAATTAATCTGGATTAAAATTTAGTCGAGGACTTTATTTTTCGTTATTTTGTCCGTCTCGTTTAATCTTATGCATTCGACGGAACTTTATTTGTTTACCAGTTCACAATTATACTATTGCGCAAGCTATCTTTAGTACACAATTCTGAGGCTGTGTATTGCCATTACTTTGGAGGTCTCAGCCATTGTTCTTTGAATATTTGTATAACTGAACGTTTACACTAACTTCTTTCAGCAAGAAGCTGTTTATGTTCAAAAGCTTTTACAATGTTCAATGGATATTTTGCTGTTTGAAATTTGCACCACTATTCACAATATACCATTAGTTTAAATTTTGTATACCTGTGGTCAAATATCCATTTTAGTTATTCTCTTCAGCTCTATAACATCTGTTAATGTCCTCGAATTATAAGTTAAACGCTGATGTTGTTTGTTTTTCTGAAGACACGTACTGGTTTATTGTGTGCTCTCCTTTAGCTCCAGGAGCATTCAGAAAGGCACCAACATTAATTTCGGTCATCGTCGAGACGATTTAAGGTTACTTTTCTTATGTCTTCTAGGTACTCTAATTATCGGGCAGTGCAGTTTACAGGTGTGTAATTAACACAAAGACCATAACGTTATGCTATCTATTGAATGGTATGTCGTTTTTCTACGAATTTGTTTTGATCAAAATTCAACATAACACCTAGAGAGTCCCTTTAATAAAGTAACGTAACGGACTGTTTTATCACTTCATATAACAGATAGCCTATTTAACTTGTTTAGCTGATCGTGTTAAATCATATCTGGGTTAAGGCTACACTGGTTGGGCGAAGGTCACATTGGCTCCACGGAATAACCGAGAGTACAATCGTTCTATAAATGTAATTGTTCTATTTTTTAACTCTTCTATCTTTCTTTTTCCACTCATATAACACACTGAATCGTGTAGCCAGATTACGTTTATGAAAAGTCTGTTAAAACAATAAGTTAAATTCTAGATACTATAGATAACGGAAGATCTGCGAATGACATACGCGTATTTTAATATACGATAATGTAAGGGATTATATTAAATATTTCCATAAGAGTTATGAAACTGGAGCATTGTAGACTATTTAATAGACAGGTTTGTTTTGAATTTGTTGACAATTTACCTGATTTGTGTATTTGATTCTGAACAATGCGTAAAAGATCAATACCCAAAAGTATTTGTGGATCATCGAGTTTAAATATTGGATTTAGTGCATTTCTGTGACTTTTCTTAAATTTCGTTAAAAACATTTGTTCAGGGTCTAATAAATAGCTTTCCCAAATGTTCACTGTACCTCTGGAGCTTACACAGTTTTGTTAACACACACATACATATATGCACATACGTGCACGCTCACTTTTCTCTTCGACATATCTGTGAAATGTATATAAAATATATGTAAACAATGATGGTTAAACTTCTTCTGATTGTCCTTCATGAAAATACACATTACATATTTTCGCTCAGGAAACATCAAAGATGTCGAAAGTTACAAAATATCAGTAGTACGTTAAAATATTAGAGCGTCTCCATGGTCGATCACAGTAAACCATATTCAAGGGTACAGTATTTGTCCAAAAACAAGTTAAATCTATACGGATTGAGGATATTTGTACATGGATACTAAGAATAGAACGGCGCACCTGCATGAAGACCAAAATTGGATTGTTGCGAACATCGAGTGTAGCACGTAATCAACTTATTTAGTCACAGCCTGGCGATTTGGACTCTTCGACTAGCTCAGTCAACTTAAAAAAAGGAGCAATTCTCTTATAACACGTACTGATTTTAAGTCCCCTAAATTTGCAGAAATGAGAGCTGGAAGTATCTTTGTACGAATTTGATATTAGTCAAATAAGAACTTGGTACAGACTATAATGTTTGAACTTGCTGACTTGATATTAACTTTTACCTACGAATCAATATTATGACTGCGTCAGACATTATTTGTTCGAGCCATTTCGACTTTGGTCTTAAGATTTTATATCTAGATGACATAGATCTGTCTCTTTTCAGGGTAAACAAGTAACAGTGGGGATGCATCTATCGTCAGTCACAGCTGTCTGTTCCAAACTCAGGGTCAGGTTCTGCATCTTTGTACTGGCCATTTTCGTGTGTGTTTCTGAAACAAGACCGCTTGATGATGATCTCTACGAACTGAGGGACTCAGACTTACAAAAAGCAGTGAACTCTTATCTAGCTAACCAGCTTCATCTAGGTTTGAAAAGACGATTTACAGACGAAAGTCAGTCAAATAATTTAGGACTAATTAATGGCCGCCAAATTTTAGGTAAGGACTTCCTGACGCTTTTTACTAGTTTTATTTTTTATTGGTTGACCATTTTCCCATGGCCTGTTCATTTTCGGTAGAAGTTCAGATTTCCTCTGCTTCTATGCATTAACAGAATGTTTGAGAATTTGGGGAAAAAGTTACTATGATTAACAATTTTGTTCTATTCAAGGTAAATATCGTAATATTTTCAATTTTATTGCCATGCATATGTATTACGAATAAAATAAGTCCTTGCACAATGACAAGCAATAAAGAGTCAATTCAAAGTAAGGAAATCGGAATTTATTTCTTGTACACCCGCCTGAAGACAAAATAAAATATAATTTTTATTTGAATGTTTGCATCCCACTGATCATTTTTATATAAAAATTCCATTTAACGTCCTTTAAAAAGCGATTACTTTTGTCTTTTTTATGTATCTGACAAATATGTGTTATGTCATTTGCAATAGTAACCCTGCGGAAACATGAATTGGCATATATTTTAAAGCAGTACAAATAAGTCTGGTAAGAATAAATTACTCCAATGTTTTCCGTTGTACGTCTTAACTTCGAGTTTAGATGTTTTAGAAAGAAAACCACTGTATCTTGAGTGATTTGGCCACAAAAAATGTCAGCATTCCTAATTATACAGAGGAAAAGAAGCTTCAGCTCCCATTTATTGATTCGCTGAATGTAAAGACCCGTTACCTTAGCGATACACCTCGAAAAGAATATCATAAAGATACAGGTCATCTGAGATAGACCTGTCCATATTTGTTATCTTATAGCTTAAAAATTTATGAAATCTAGTAAAACAGGAAACAGACTGATTCGTGACGGCTGTCCTATGTCAGATGGAATGCCAGGGTGAAACAACAAATCTCTCATGATCTCATCATGTGACTCTTACATTATAGCTGCCCTATGTTATACAGAACACCTGAGTTAAACAGCAATACTGTCATGATCTCATATGACTCTTGCATTATAGCTGTCCAGTGCCAGATAGAACACCTGAGTTAAAGAACAAAACTGCCATACTACCGTCATTTTACTATTGCATAATTGCTGTCCTGTGTCAGAGAGAACAACTGAGTTAAACAACAAAACTGTCTTGATGTCATCGTGTGATTCTTGCTTTATAGCTGTTGAATGCCAGATAGAACACCTGAGTTAAACAGTAAAACTGTCATGATAGCTGTCACGTGTCAGACAGAACACCTGTGTTAAACAGCAAAACTGTCATGATAGCTGTCCTGTGTCAGACAGAACACCTGAGTTCAACAGTAAAAATGTCAGAATCTCTTTCGTAATACGAATTCAAGCTAAATTCTAGAGTCATAAAGAAAGGTTCAACTGTATATTGAATGCAAGGACTTATTATCATGTAGAATGCAAAGACTTATTATCATGTACAATGCAAGGACTTATTATCATGTAGAATGCAAGGACTTATTATCATTTTTATAGACTAAGGCATTATTTACAGCCGCTTACAGGCAAACAGATAAAGTATTAGCTCAATGGACTATTTCTGTCGACACCTAAAATTTCGAAATATCGCTCCAGAATTGTAAATTTACACACAATCGCAGATAATAGAATATTTTTCGAAAATAAGACTTTTTTAAAATGTAAATTTAAAGAATAAATGTTCAATAAATTATTGTCTGAAAATTATTTTGGGGACCTATATCTTACCTGACATTTAATAATGTACATCTTACTCGATACGTATAAACCTGTATCTTATACTGTAAGTAAAACCTCAGCGAACTTTAATTAATTTGACATATTTAGTTTAAGTATAATGTTTTATATTTGCTACAAAATGTCAAAGAGTTTTAGTGAAAAGAAAGCCATGCTTATGTGTGTGTGTGTTTGTGTGTGTGTGTGTGTGTGTGTGTGTGTGTGTGTGTGAGAGAGAGAGAGAGAGAGAGAGAGAGAGAGAGAGAGAGAGAGAGAGAGATTGGTGCATTAACATTGACTTGGAGTGAATTATGCATATATGGGCTATTAGTAGGTCAATGTCAGGTGTAATTTTTATTTGCATTTAAATATCGGTGAGATAAATGTATAAATAACTATGACTGATTTTTAACCTCTGTATCTGATCACAATGTCAATATTATCAAGATATAGTGAAAATGTTGGAAAGTGAGAGCCTGTTTTAAAGTCCTTCCCATGTTATCTAGTTGTGTTATTTTTATCCTGGTATCTACTAACCCCACATCAGCAGTTTAATTCTTGAGCAGAATTTACAGTTATTTTCACAAAACCTTCCACAGTTTTATTAATATTGGTTTTTCATTGTATTTAGGCTGTAAGAAAACTCCCAGTTTTCTTTTAAATGAACATGATTGTTAATGCAACAAATGATTACCTTCCATTTATTCTTATACTGGGCTAACATGAATGATTTTTGACTGGCTTTAATTTTGGTCTTATACTGGGTTATCAGTGGTTTCTGATGGCCTTGATTTTGGTCTTATACTGAGCTAACGTTAATGGTTTTAGACTGAATTCAGTTGTTTACGGAAAAGTGGCAATATCTTTGTAAGTCTCATTAAGTCCAGATCATAAGGTGGGACATCATAGGAAAGAAAAATTACAGCAAAATGAAGAACCAAAGATCTTAAAACGAAGAGTTTGTATAGCAATAACGCTCATTTGAAACCTACCAAGGTACTAGCAACATTGGTTTCAAAAAGCTGATGTTTGGACCGGGATTCTGACCCTTACACCTAAATTCAAAGGTTTTAGTGAGGAAATGAAGCTCGCCTTTAGCCATTCGGCGGCAGACATCTGAGTTTCAATGTTTGGTAGCAAGCGAAAGAACTGCTCAGTAAGTCAGTTACCGGCCTTAGAGCGTTGTTGTCTAGGTATTTGGAGACATGTTTTGCTTGTGCGCATGTCACTTTATAGAATCATTCACTTACTTCTATCTAACTGTTACAGCTAATGTAAAACAAGTGGTTGCCAACCTAGACAGTGTATCTGGTTTGTACGGCTTTGCACGGCATAGAAGATATATAGAAGAAACATTTATAAGGCTATACACTAAAGTTTGAGGATATATATATATATATATATATATATATATATATATATATATATATATATATATATATATAGTATAGATATATATATATATATATATATAAGGCGTAAGGGCTGTGTGTGTGTGTGTGTGTGTGTGTGTGTGTGTGTGTGTGTGTGTGTGTGTGTAGGTAGGTATATATGACTCAGGCCATGCAATAAACCGGGAATCATTAACTCTGAGTTAATGACAGTAATGATATGACCGTGATAACGATTAAGATTTTGATGATATCTGTCACACAAAATGACCTTTTGGTCTAATAATACCAACAAACAGGTATGCACGTTCATAAGATCAGTCAATCTGTGATTTTATAGCGTGGTGTTTGAAGGGAGTTTGTGCTGTATTTACACCCTGCGTGTGGATGTACTAGGACAACTAGTTTTCATACACTTTTTAGTGTCTTTGCCTTTGTCCATCCTCATATCTCCGTTCATCGGCCCATCCTTCCATTCACTCAATTATTTATCTGTTTATCCATCTGTAGTTTACTCTTTTCTTGACAGAAAAGGTTATAATGATGCCGAGTTCACCTTTCTTTAAAACGTTATCGATAAGAAAGATGCTATTCAGAATTGTTTTTTAAGAATATCATGAGTTCGTAATTGCTGCATTTTGCTGTATGTGAAAGTGTGTGAGTTGTTAAGGTTGTGAGGGGGGACGTGGTCGGCACTGTGAAACTCTGTAATAATTAACTTTAAGGCAATTTGGAAAGGTATAAATGGGAATTAACATGCCGGCAAATAGTAGATGATGTCGCCCCCTAGCGTTAGCGTTTCATAGCCTTCCTTGATGGATTTACCATTGCAGATGACACTATGCCTACCTCCACGTTATTTGGGAATTTAATATTACGGATAACATTATGTCCCCATATGTGGATTTATTGTTAATTATGTCACTATGAGGCTTACGGGGAGTTTAACATGACGGGACTCTATATGATTTATGAAACATGGATAGACTAGGTCAGACACAGCTAATATCAGAAAAGAATTCCCTCTGACTGATCATAACCCATTTTATCTAACAACTATTGCGATATTGTGACTGACCAACAGCTAGCCTGACTGACCAACACCTATCCTGACTGACTAAAAGCTTTTCTGACCATTCTGACCGGCCAAAACATATTCTAACTCATCGGGATATAGTTTTATTAATAGCACCTATTCTGTGTCACAAGAATGTATATTGACTAATCGACACCTATTCGAATTGACCAACACTTATTCTTATTTATCAATATCTATTCTGACTGACCAATTCCTATTCTTATTTATTCTGACTAACCAAATCAGGTTCTGACTAGCCAATACCTATTTTATCTTACCAATACCTATTTGTACTGATCAGCACCTATTCTGATAGACCAATGCCTATTATGACTTACCAACCCCTCTTTTGACTTTATCAACACCTATTCGAACTTACCAGCGTCTAATTTAAGTGACCTGCACCTTTTCTGACTGGCAAACACATACTGTGAATGACAAACGCATATTCTGAAAATGTGCAGAGAAATAGCGGTGCAGTTTCCAAAATGTCATGTTCTTAATACTCTGTAGATAGATATTCCAATTTCATTTTTATAGAACAATAGGAAGGCTAACAATGAATGCACCTGCAACTTTATATAAACTTTGTCAAAAACAAATTCTCAAGTTCTAAAGTTGGCGTAATGTCTTGTGTACTTTGAAACAGCAAACATATATTACTTTACTGTTTTGGAGTATTAAATCCGGATCGATACACTATGAGGTATGGTGCCAATATTAAAAATAGCCCTTCCCAGGGCTAAGCCAACAGTCCTCTTCGGGGTCACCAAGTATTCCAGAAACAGAATGCTAATTGTTATTGCCAACTTCTATATTTTGTGTTTATTTGGTGTATTTTGTGTAAAGTCAGTGTAACTGCTTGTATTAAAAAACAGAACACAAATACCCTATAATAGCATACCCCTTTGACACTTAGTTTCTTTGTCTTTGGGTATTTGAAGATAAATAGGAGTCACTGACCATAACATAATCGTCATATTCCTCATCCGTTTTATTTGTATTTGTGTGTATTTGTAAAAAAAAACAACAAAAAACAAAAACAAAACAATACCCCCTCCCCCAAAATAACCAACAAACAAGATAGTGATGATTACCTATCAACTACCATACTATCACTCATCTGTATTGTTTGTACGGTTGCGTGATGGATTGTAATGATCTATTTTAAAGGCTGTGTAATAATTTCTCTTTCGTTCATATTGTTTGTAAGGGTTGGTTTTGGATCTGAAAGATGGGAGGTAGATTGTAAAAATGTGTGATGATATAACTCCCTTCTCCTTGATCTATTTTGTTTTGTAAGGGTGGGTGTTGGATTGCAATTGTGGGTCTGGCATTGTAAACGTGGGTGTTACATGATAATGGTGTTTGTATTGGATTGAAAAATAGGCCTCTGTCTGTAATTAGATATGTCTTTGTCCGTCTTTTCATCTTACTTGTACATCCCTGTTAAAATCTTCATGGCTTCACTGGCTTCACAGTTAACATTCTCAGGAATTGGAAACAACAATGTACTTTATACTTGGTTCTGTAAAGAACACGAGACCTGACGCAAAATTAAACATTTTGAGTCTATTTTTGACAACGTTTGCGCAATGTTGCACTTGCATCAATTGAATATGGTTAACGTTCCTATTGCTGTATGAAAATAAAATCGTGATTTCCACCTATTGAGAATGTAAGAGGATAATATTTTGAAAGCGGCGTATTTATTTTCCAGAGCATACTCTGTTAGAATAGGTGTTAGTGACTTGTAATATATCTTGGTTAATCAGAATAGGTATTGGTCAGTCACAATAGGTGTCTGTCAGTAAGAACAGGGGATAATCAATCAAAAATGTGTTCGTCAGATAAAAAAGCTGTTGGTAAAGTCAAATTAGGTATTGGTCAGTTAGAACAGTATTAACAAGTCTGAAAAGGTGTTGTTCAGGTAGAATAGGTGGTGGTCACTAACAGTAGATGTTTTTCTATCAGAATAGCTATAATATGTGTTTTTCTGTCAGAATACGTGTTGATCAATCGCAATAGGTGCTGATCAGTCAAAATAGATACTGGCCAGTCAGGGTGAATTTAAGTCTTTTATTACGCGTGTCTGATCCAGTCCGTTCGAATTTTACAGAGTCTAGAGTCATATTAAATTCATGTAAGTCTCATAGTGTCATACCTAATTTTAAATTTTAAAGATTTCATAAGCTCCTTAGTGACTCCCCATGTTACATCTTCCCTATAGTGTTGTACATAAAGCTAAATTCCCATGGATGGCCAAGGTCGTCATTAATGTTAAATTAACGGGTTTTTAAAAAAAAAAATTGTTGTTGTTGTTGTTGTTGTTGTTGTTGTTGTTGTAAATTCACATAAGGTGGCTATAAACTGCTAATGCTAAATAGCTCAGTGGCTTTATACACTGCTAATGTTAAACTTCCCATAGGTGGCATGCCATACCAAATGTTCCGTAATATTAATTCCCATCGGGAGTTATATCCCGCTAATGTTAAATTCTCATACGGGGCTATACAGTCCCAAATTGCTTTAATGTTCAATAATGAGCCATAGTGCCTTAGATACTCTGTGTATATGTGCATACATACATACGTACATACATACATACATACATACATACATACATACATACATACATACATACATACATACAAACATACATGCATGTGTGTATGTGTGGATTTAGATTGTAAAATTATACATAAAATATATTTTTATCACTCTGATATCATGTCACCATAAACAATTCAGTTTCATGCAGTTTTATTGTATTCATGTGTTTACATTATTCTTCTGCAGATAAAGAAGACCTGCTGAGGAGCAGAAAAAAGCGATTAAGTAAGTATCGACAAAAATTAAAAATATTCTTCATAGTTAGTCTTTCACTAACGAAAGGTTTATTAATGACTCAAGAAAGAGTGACTTTCCAGACATCGATGATTTCTTTAGTCTTTCAACTGTCCTTGGAATATTATAGTGAGTACTTTTACTACATTCCCTTTCACACTCTCCCCACCCAAACAATCAAGTTAAGTTAGTGATGTAAATTTAGTCATGTTCTCATGTTCCCAAGAATATATAAAATTTGTTATTGCACTCTACGTCCTTATTACAATATGTTTAAGATAATAAAATGAATGATACAATACACTTACGCGTTAATAATAATAATAATAATAATAATAATAATAATAATAATAATAATAATAATAATAATAATCACGAGTAATTTTTTACTAATTTAATTGACTATTTATATGTGTAATTTTATGCATGATTTCTTCTAAGGTATTATTATTATTATTATTATTATTATTATTATTATTATTATTTATGACCACAAAATCATGACAGTCCATATAAAAAAAAATCACACCATAGGCATAATAATACAAGATCAGATTTAATTAATTATAATTTTTGTTTCTTGTGAATAGAGTCTGAATTAGCCTGACTTACCAAAGTTTTTGCTTTGAATATGATTTTGAAATGAAGAGTTTCCTCTACTTTTATGCTTGCCACTTTAACTTGAACGCATATGAAAAAGGTTAAATCCATCAATGCAAGTCAGCGATATATCTGTAATTTGCACACGTGCGGATTGAAGCCAACACATGATCGTTTTAAGCTTTGACTGCGTTGAAAAAAATATTATCAATCTTTGAACCTCAAATTAAGACTATGAACAATTGCACCACCTCCATCCTGGCCTTCTACTATTACATTACCTCCATGTTGGTAAAACGCTTTAAATAGATTGGAGAGAGGAGGTTATCTTGGTTAAGGCTGATAGCCTAGTTTCCTACAGATAGACACGTATCGTTCAAACGGGTTTACATGTATCAGGCTGCTGGCAAAATATGGTGAACGAATAGGATAATCTCAATAGCAAAAGATCCTTATTTAATGTTGCAGATTGTTGGAGTATCTGTCCTCGAGGATCACTCTCATGATAGTTTTGTTTCAGCTAATTTTCTTTTGCAAACTTTACAACATCCTCCAAAAACATACATATAAAGAACACAGTAAGGCAAGATACATTGAGAGTTTACACTTTCCATATCGAAGTTTTAATATCACTCGTTAAGTTTCACTAGCACTTATTTATTTTAATTGTATTAAATACTGTATTTACCTCTTCTTACGCTTTCTTAGATGTTACAGTAGAATTTTACAAAAAAGTCTCTTAATTTGTTTCAGGTATCGGTGGATTGGAAAATCTGGACCTTTTAACGAAGACCTTTGATAAACAGCGCCACCCAAGGCCTGGGAGTCCAGGCATGATGTCTGTCGGTAACATGTCGTTTGACAAACTTCGTGATTTGATGGGCTCCCTCGGCAAACGTCGCCGCCGATAAACAAGTCGATTTCCACAGATGATACGTCTGGAATCTCAATCCTACAGACGCTTATCACTGTTAAATAGTTTTTACGAAATCCGAATGACGGTATTTTCTGAGAACAGATTCTCCGACCTGATAAACTCAATCCACTAGAAGCTTAGTTGTGTTTAGTTTTCACTGAAGGATAAATTCAATTTCTGAGACTCTTATTCTTACAAAGAAAGACAATTTCCATCGAATTTCGGAATTAATGGAATCAGTACTAACCGTGATAGGACAGAACAAGCTCTGTTACTTGTCGAATGCTTGGAAGTAATACAGACCGTTTTAATTGTTGCATCAAATAAATGACCGTAAAAATGAATGGCCTCCTTTACGAATTTCACCACATTCACTATGATTGTTGAAATGACATTTTGTAATCATTGGAATTAGTTATTCGATTAATTTCTATATTTTGGATTCTTAATTAATTAATTATGGTTTTTAATGGTTATATTCACAATATTCCATATTTTAAAAAAATCTGCATTTCACATTTTTGAAACCTGTCTTTTTGATATAAATTAATTCATTTAAGTCTGTGTGCATTAATCGGGTTAAATATTTCATTTCTATCTATATCATTTCTTCTTTAAACAATTGCGTTTATATTTACAATTAGTGTTTATTTCGTCCTTGCAAGAGATTTTACCAAATTTTAGTCTGATAAAAGGTTACGTGATTTTGTACAACATAGTGTTGTCTTGGATGTATTCTCACAATCTTGACACTTTTTACCATGCGTGCGCACGTTTCATAATTTCCAATGGTTTATTTTGTCTAAATATTTTGTCCACATAAACCATGTTTTCCGTTTCGTTTGACCATTGATTGTTATAACTTTCAGACTTTTCTGAGATATTTTTATTCGGTTTCCACTTTAAACAAGGACAGAAATAACTGTAAAACAAAAGGTCGTTTAGCCTTTACAGTCTCTTTACTACACGATCTCTGAGCGCAAAACATTTAGAATAAACATAAGGTAATATATAATTCTTTATTACGCGATCTACGGTGCAAAACCTTTAAGAAATAAACATAAGTTAATATCTATTCTTAAATTTATTTTATTGAATTTATGTAGAAATACTTTCCAAGTTGATTGAAATATAAATGTATTATACTTGTATTATTACGTATTGCCAAATGAACCAGTCACATATCGCCACGTCAGTTTAAAAGTTTGCATTTAATGTATATCATCTGTTTTTTTCTTGTGTTCGTGCTCACATAACTCAACAGTTATATTTGACGTCTTCTCCTGGTTTTAGCGTTGTTCCACAAATATCAATCAAATATTGAAGAGCTTCTTTTTAGAAAAAATGCAAAGTGCTAAAATAAATAGTTTGACCTACCGCCATTCTGCCCCTTTTGAGATACCTTAATTAACCATGAAATGTTATATCTCCTAGACCTTTCACCCTGTGTCGCGCGGGTAGTACGTGGAGAGTGACTCATTTTTTTTGTTTATTTTTCCATGTATAGATATTTATGTTTTTGTCCTGCTTTTATATTCCTTCTATTTATGAAAGTTTTAATAAACTGGAGATACTCTCATGCTTTACAATCAGGCGACTTTATCATTTTATTATATTCATTTATTCGGATGTTTTTGCCTGTTCGATTCAAATGACGTATTCAGAGACAGATATTTCGATCATGTCCTTAAGTGTATTCTCGCGGTCACGCTTGGATGAATATATTTCTGTTTTATATAAAGTGCCCGAACTGATCAATACTAAGAAGCGAGTTACTCTTCCTCATTTTTAGGTGAATTTTAAACTGTGGGTTGTTTTTTTATATTCATTTTTCTACATGACATAACTGAAGAGTAGCCATCCGGAATGAAACCTGTTATCACGGGTCTCAATATATTGTAACTGTATCTACAATCAGCAAAGCTTTCGTGTTGAAATTTTATGTTTGTAGGTACTAATCTGTTCCTGCAATTCTGATCTGAATCACACACACACGAACTCATTGATAAGTGAAAAGTCATAACTGTATCACTTAGTTATATAGCACGGTCAATGTGTTACGACTCTGTGGTCTTAAACTGAGTAACCGAAATGAGCGAAAACGAACAAGTTTTGTAAAATTCAACAAATAATTTATTTACCTAGAACACAAAAAGTGAAAATTTAAAAAGAGCTTTCAGTATTGCGAATTAAATCACAAGGAGTCCTAAAAGGTTTATTACATGTCCAAAAGTATCAATATTCCTAATGAATTCCAGTGGTGTTCCGAATGAATTCCAATACTGAAATTGCTGATGTGCCAGTAGTGTCGTATAGTGTTTATGTGGTAACAGTCTTGATGTAGCACAATGATATAATCTAAAATGTCCTTGAATGGCTTCACAATATTCCCCAAATAATGATTTAATCCGAAAATATCGTGCACTTTGTAATTCAGTGAATAATTGAAATAAATAAGTCCTCTCAAATTAAAATTGAATACAACAATATGACTGATTCCAGTTTGGATGTCAAGATAGGGATGAATAATTCTGAAGTAAATACCATTTATTTATATAGAAAACTAAGACACATTAACAGAGCCAGGATGAAAGTTATTTTTCCATCAAAGCCGTAAACAGCTTCCTTCTAGGACGTTCTTAATTGCTAAAAAAACCCAATAGATATTGAACTCAACATCTACAAACATGTCTAACTTCGATTAATAACGATCTTAATAAATAATCTAAAATCATAAAGAAATGTTAGCTCTGTAATATATTGTTAAAAAATAAAAAGACATTAGTCAGGAAGGCCCTAAACTCAGTAATTGACCAGACAGTCACACAATAGAAAGATACATAACATATAACAATAGAGAAAAGCCAACTCACGATACAAATCAAATATACATACAAAATGTGGTCTTGTTATCTGTCATACTGAAGTACCAATCATCACCATACAAATGAAATATACATACATAATGTGGTCTTGTTGTCTGCCCTGCTGAAGTACCAATCATCACAATATCAATCAAATATACGTAACAAAAATGTGGTCCTGTTATATGTCTTACTGAAATACCAATCATCACCATACAAATCGAAGATAAATAATAAACGTGATCCTGCATACAAATCAAATATACATACAAAATGTGGTCTTGCTATCTGTCATATTGAAATACCAATCATCACCATACAAATCAAATATAAATAACAAATGTGATCCTGTTATATGCCCTACTGAAATACGAATCAAACAGATGAGGTAGGTATATTTGCCATTTGTTGAAGGAGAAAAAGAAAAATTCATAAAATTAAAAATAATAACTAATGACTTTATCAATAGTAGCGTCAAATTATTTTGGGCACATTTTGGTGAGAATAAATAAATAAATATATCATTGTTATCATTTATTCCGCAAGACATCATCAATAAACCTGATACCATGTTTAACTTTCTTGACTGCCAAACACACTTAAGACATAACCTGAAACAAGCTATGTCTCCATTCCCTTGCGGAATTTTGTTTCTATAAATCGTACAAATTGAACTAATTTGTACATAAATTTCCGTTACGATCGTCGAAATCTATTGTACTGATACTGTTAGGTACATCTCAGATTCGTGTACATCTTTCAAGTAACTTGGCCTTATTCTTGTTGGAAATTAACTACGTTTTACAATCGTGATCTGTGTTAGAATATCGGGCAGATGGACCTAATTAACATGTTTGAAATTGTAGTCCAGTAGAATATTTCTTACAACAAAATGCATTGTGTGTAAGTGCTAATGATGACATCAGGGCAAATCATACATGATACGTGCAGTGTGCAAACTTTGTGCGAACTATTGATGACATCAGGACCAAGCAGACACAATACATGCATTGTGCAAGCGTTGTACGAAATAAAAATGACACCAGGCTAATCATGCACAATACTTGCTCAAAACTATATGATTAGATCAACTCATCTAGGTTCTAATTTATATTAGAATAATGAGTTAAGCCGCCAGTTTACTTATGGCGAGTTTTTTCGGTCAAAATGTAAGAAAACCCGCACCCTTCCACATTATCCCCAATTTAAGATACTATTGAAAATTAAAAAAAAATAGAACCAACAACTTGATCATTACATCTCTATGTATGCATAGTGACTGAACATTATAACTATGTATGCAAAGTGTTTGGACATAATATCTGTATGTATGCATGGTGTTTGGATATTATATCTGTATGGATGCATAGTGTTTGGACATTTTATCTGTATGTATGCATAGTATTTGGACATTTTATCTGTATGTATGCATAGTGTTTGGACATTTTATCTGTATGGATGCATAGCTTTTGGACATTATATCTGTATGTATGCATAGCTTTTGGACATTATATCTGTAAGTATGCATAGTGTTTGGGCATTATATCTGTATGTATGCATAGTGTTTGGACATAATATCTGTATGTATGCATAGTGTTTGGACATAATATCTGTATGTATGCATAGTGTTTGGACATAATATCTGTATGTATGCATAGTGTTTGGACATAATATCTGTATGTATGCATGGTGTTTGGACATTTTATCTGTATGGATGCATGGTGTTTGGACATTATATCTGTATGTATGCATAGCTTTTGGACATAATATCTGTATGTATGCATAGTGTTTGGACATAATATCTGTATGTATGCATAGTGTTTGGACATAATATCTGTATGTATGCATAGTGTTTGGGCATTATATCTGTATGTATGCATAGTGTTTGGGCATTATATCTGTATGTATGCATAGTGTTTAATGGCATATAAGCACATGGCTGGTTATATCGTGAAAACCAAATGCTAGATAGCTAAAAAGTGAAATCCCTTGTGTAAATATACCTTGCCAAAATCATCAGGAAGACATACCCATCCAACCAAAATCATCAGGAAGACATACCCATCCAACCAAAAGTTAATATGCACTGAGGCAAAGGACAGAAGCCAATATCGTTTAAAACAGTGTGCCTCAAAAGCCAGTGTCCTCACAATGAGATCCGATAATGATTAGAGTTTATATATATATATATATATATATATATATATATATATAGTATAGCAGCATATATATATATATATATATATATGGTATATATATATATATATATATATATATATATATATATATATATATATATATATTGTTACGTATCGGCTCGTTCAAAAGTAGCAAAGGAAAAGAGTGAAGACAACAAGCTTTGTAAGTTTTAACAAAAATAATTTATTTCCCTAGAAAACACGGTGAAAAGGTGAAAATATCAAATAGGACTTACGGTTTGTGAAGAAAATCCAAACATTTATCCTAGAATTGTGAAAATATATAAGTCCTATTACTAAATAAGTTTAGCTGAATCCAGGTTCGAATCTTGATGACGTTCCAAGATGGAAGACGATGACGTCAGATGAAGTCTTTACACAAATGTCCAGAATTTCACGTTGAACCACAATTTGTACTGTACTATTCCAATTTAGAATGAATTTGATTGAATGTCTCTGTCCTAAACCATTTGTGTAGTTCTCCAGGGAAAAATAAATTATTATTTAAAAAGTAGATGAACTGCTATAGCTCTCATCTATAACAAGACACATCTCGAGCTCTACAGATGTAAAGAAAAATAAACTCTTTCCAGCACAAGAAAAATAATACCTTCTTCTCAAGGTATAAGAACGACTATGACTGTTTCACAGGGACCTAAGTGTTTAAAAACCAAACCAAAACGTTATTTCATGCACACGCACGCAGAACGCGTGGTTATTTCATCATCTAACAATCGCAGTTTCACGTGGGTCAGGAAATGACTTTGGCAATAACCAATCGTTTTCGCGTAGTGTTTACTCAAATCGACAAACTATGGCATGCAAAAATCATGCTTATGCGAGTCAGACTACGTTCTAAATAAACGCGATGTTTCTTTCAAAAATATCAGATCTTGTGAACATAATCATCATAATAAAATATAATGATACAAAAATGAAATAAAAAGAATTCAAATTTTAACACACAAGTAATTAAACTACATGGTCGTAGCATATATATA
>JAECUM010020784.1:0-47538 GCA_016617855.1 Megalonaias nervosa | reverse complement strand
ATAAAAATCTTATTATACCGTTGCATTAAGTCTTAAGGTAAAATATACCAACAACTTGTAAAAACTACACAAATAATTTTAATTTCACAAAACGAATATCAGGTGATGATGATATGAAAGTGTAGAAGAAAAAGAAAGCAATCGCACGATGGAAAAAAACTTAACATCTAACCGTGTCATATACAAAAAACATAGAACATACTTGTCCAATAATTTTACTAAAGCTCGTGGTTTTCGCGTAATCGTACGAACAATGTATCAGGACAAAAGTAGAAAATGAGACTGACTGGAGAAGCCCATTGCAATCTCTGCAGGGGCAAGAAAGTAAAGAAGTCATCTTGCTGTCTGTTTATCAGCATTGATACACAGTCGTATTTAACCCATTAAGTTGATTTTCGGTTGCCGAAATACGTAATGTTACAAACATTATTCGGGTCATAAGATGTTTCCCATTAGTCCGATAAATCAGGCCCCAAACCTGTACATATACTGATGGAGGTAGTTTTATTTCATATGGATAAACAGGTTGTCAAGCATAGGATTTGATCCGGAAATATTCTGTACATATCGCCTAAGGGGCCCTTCAACTGACTGTAACTCGTTAGATGCGAGAAATACTGCTAAGTGTTTAAAATGCACACCGTTGAACTGTTGCGGACAAGCTTGTCGATAGAATTGCATGATTTATTGAATAGGTGATGTCAGGCCCAAACCGTCCATCAGTATCAGTATAGGTCGGGGGGTGGGGTGGGGGACTGATTTGTCGGGTTAGTTTCCCATAAACCCAATAATATTCTTGTTCTTTAATTTTTCTTTCTGCAACCAAACTTGTTTGCCCACACATTCTCTACAAGCTGCTATTATTGCAATGAAAAGAATATTTCTGCAAAAAGTTGGCAAATGAGCTTCATAAACCAGTATGACATTGGGCAATTAAATTTAAACCAGCATTGGGCAATTAAATTTAAACCAGCCTTGGGCAATGATTTATGGATCAGACTTAGGATGGAAACTTTTTCAAGTGGAAAATCTCATTGCTCGAAAATGCTTTACATCCACAGGACATACATTTTTGCCTGAAGGCAAACACATATATATATAAACATTTTCCGTCTATCTTGACTGAAAACTGAATCATGTATTTTCCTTACTGTGTTATTTGTGCAAATCATCTATCGAGATAAATGTTTGGTTATGGACTGAGATGACCATAACTTTCTGTGGGAATAAGCCATATGTAGATGCCGCCATTCGGCAAAGAGAAACAATCTTTTAGAGACTGACTTTATGGAAAACCGGCAACATTTAAAATTCGAACTTTTTTATCAAAATGGCCACACGTTGTAAGTCCATTGTGAAAACTTGCAGACAGTGGATTTTGCTTGTAATTATTTTTGTCGTTATCTACTTGTCTTTTGTATGTATGAGGAGACAGTATAATGAACAGTATGTTCAGCATCCAGTGGATAAAATCAAGGAAAATGGTGACGATAAGAAATATATAATAATGAATACAATGCCAAAATTGGCACATTTTAAAGACATTAGCGAAAGTGGCAATTATGTAAAAGACCCAGATACTATAACAGCTAGAACCAAAACAAGGAAGGTAACAGAAACATATGAAGACTCTTGTCCAGACTGGAATCAAACCGCTTTCAGCGAAGAAAAGGACATGATACAAATCGTTGACGACATTATAGCGAAGTATGATAGATTAGAAAGTTATAACTCAAAGATTCCATTAGACCCCGAAGTGGATAATCTAACATGCATGCCAGGACTTCCGGAAGATATACTCTGTATGGTTCGTACATTTGTATTATTATGATTTGCCACCGTTTTATTGCTCCCATGTATTTCTCTAAAACTACTGTTTATTTCACAATTCATTCTTCCATCTGCCTACTAGTCCCCCATCCCATCATTCTCTTTCTCTATCATCGACATCATCATCAAATATTTGCCGGTCAACAGCTAAGCAGCTAAGCTTGTCTTGTGTATCAAGTGTGGTACAAAAGCTAGCATTAGTATGTCATATAGCACTTTGTAATCCATGACGACCAGCTACTAGAAGCCCAAAGACGACCTTTATTTAGGTGTCTACAGGATAACTAATAAACGGTACGTGCATGAGTTGTCTATTCCGGACATGCCCGTTATTGATTATACATTGCCAAGTGACATTATACATGCCTCGCTATGTTTGCCAACTTTACGCGAATAATTTGTTTTTTTAACTTTCCCAAGGGGTTTTGGGGAAACTCTACAAGAATCATAGATGGTTATTACTCTGGAAGTTTCAGGTAGAAAGGTAGACAGTTTGCTGGATCTGTTAATGAATAAATGAAGGAGGGAAGGAAGAAATGAAGAAGTGAGTGATCTAGAACAGTCTTACCTATCCACTTGCCAAATAAATTAAGCTAGGCTGCAATGGTACACATACGTTTGAAAATGTCGTCCGTCAAACATGTCATAAAGTCTCTATAAACCATATTTGTCGTTAAAATTAACTTTGATCGACTTCAAAACCCTTTCAATTAGCGATGACTGATTATCAAATTCACACAATTACCAAACAAATATATACAGCTCATTGCTTTAATATAACAGTACGGTTAATTTTTTTAAAGTATTTAATAAAAAGGTTATTGACTGAGTAAGCTCGTGCATCCTTTGCCGCATGCACTAGGGACCAATATTTTTTAATACTTAGTCAAAACCCTATAGGTATTGTATTGTATTGTATTGTATTGTACTGAAAGGTATGGTATAGTACTGTATTGTATTTGTATTATACCACTGTATTGTATTGTACTGTATTACATAGCACTGTATTTGAACTGTACCACTGTATTGTATTTATAGGTTACTGCATTTTTGTTTGTATAATTAAGCCTTAGGTAGAATCAGAAAATGAGCATATAATAAATAGGTTACTGCATTTGTATGGGAAAATGTGAACGAGGTTTTCGGATGATATACTGCACGACCTTAACTTAGTCGCGCGCTAGACAGCACTTTGGAAAGAAAATGGTGTTTGGGTCTACTTAAAATCGAAATTTAGAATTATATTGTGAATGAATGCGCATCGCAACAACTATCCCATTTCGTCTGGAATGAATAGATTTTGGTATTTTTGTCGATTCTACGAAATTTCGTGATTATGAACTGGATATATCTGTGCCAATTCTACATGAAGTACATCAGATGTCAGCAGCGAGGGAGCAGCGTGTTGACATCTGCAAGTGTGTTTCTGTTCTGTCATTGAATGTTTGAAATCATAATGTGAGAAACACATGAATTCTTTCAATTGTAATGATCAAAAAGACGCTATGGAATATAATGTTTATTTCATTTTGAGTGCAGTAAGGAGGATGTAATTGCACTTGGAATATGGTCGAAATTACAGTACAATTTCGAAATGTGTAACCAAGCTTGAGAACCCATAATATGGCTCATGTAATTCGGATTTGCAAAACTAAGAAAGTACATTTTGAGGAAATTCAGGATGCAAAACTGTAAGTATATTTTTTGCCATTCTTATTACCAGCTATAGAAGACAGCTTATGCCTTGTCACTTGCATGTTATTTGTAGGGACCCAGCAATTTTATGAAATATGTCGTCTGTCGCTAGCCTAAATCCGAAATATTGTATCAGGAAAGTTAATGTGGAATGTGGCAAAGCAGCTGGTATGAGGCAGTCCACGAAACATCTGCTTTAGTTCATTCAGAAACAAATTTAATCAACCAAAACATAAAGTGTCTATATCATGAGTGTACATGATCTGTTTACAAAATAGTTCCTAATACACTATTGGGTACACGTGAGTGCAATATGAAGTACATATGAGTGCAATATTGTAAAATAATACACGATTCTGACAATGTAAAGTTAACGGAGAACAAAATGAGTATATAATAAGGTATGGTATTGTACGCTGTATTGTAAATAAAATTTAATAAAACGTACTTAGCAGAGTAATAAGTCATATAAATTTAAACAATTCTGACTTTGTAACAAATACACTTAGCTGTTAAACTTATAAAATCACACCAGAAAAATTCATTTTTAGTTTTTGTTTTGCTGAGAGCATGATGTATCGTCCGAAAAGAATGATAGTACTGTTAGATTACTATCGAGCATCCTCGTCCTTTTCCATGAACAACACTCGTATTTAGAGGCAGCTGTTTTAATTTAATTCATGAAGAAAACAAATATACTACCAGACTGGATCATGTGACAAAATTATAAGCTATTGTATATCTGGAGATTCAAGCACTGATTCATCAAGAGAAAGTATCAAACTCTGATTTCCGTAGCAATATCTTTTTTACTTAACATGAATGTTTTTTAGTGACCAATTATTTCGTCCTTACATGAAGTATTTGTAGGATTTATAAGAATATTTAGCTGCTTTATCTTTCGTTTCAACCGAAAATTTGGAAATAAATTTGGATTGACAGAAAACTCAGGGGCTTCTTGGAATGTGTTAGATTAGGTCCTAATCAAGGTATATTTTATGAATTGTATTTTTCTCTGTCACATAACCAGAAAACCCCACAATTTCTTCCCGAGTTGAAATCTCCATGCTGGTACAAGGGATCAACCCTGAGATGCTTGCCATATTTCCAGCTGATCGGGGTCAACAAATGTGCTACCACGGATCTCTATTGGCGACTTCAGTTGCACCCGCAAGTAGTCTGGCGTAAGCGAAAGGAACTCATGTGGTGGTCACGTGAGCGATATGGAATATATAGTAAGTTTAGCATATGGCTAATGGATCAATTACATTACTTACTTCACATAATTATCTCAGTATAAGCAAAATGAAACACGGCTGTTCATAATTTTAATTTGCTTGCTTGAGACATATACTGGAGGGGAGGGGGAAGGTTCAAGGATAGGGATGCTCCGTTTGCGCATGAGTAACAAATTAGCAACGATACCTATAACAAGGAACCATTTATAATGTAATTTTAAAAAAAACAACATCGGGGAAAATGATAAATGTTTAAGTTCAACTTCATTACGTTGGCTAAAATTTTGTGCAGATTTTATTGATTTGACCAGTTAGTGTGTGAGGTTAATGATTTTAAAACAAACACGGACTCTTATGATGTAGTAATCTTGATAGCGCTTTTCTTAAATGTCAATATTCATGCATTTATCTTTACAAAATATTTATTTGCAATCCTCAGAAAGTCTTTTTAAGCTACAGTGACACCGGGTGGACTGCTGTTCCGGCCTTTGCATAGGCTTGTTCGTTATACGTGCATGATACACAAAGAAACTATCTGGCAACTTTTGAGATGGTGACTTGATATTATGAAAAGAAATGATGGGGGAATATATAAACACTTGAAATTTTGACTTATAACACTGCTTATAAATGTCGAAGCTCATTGCATGTATTAATTTAAAACACAGAGTGTGGAATTTAATCATCTTTTTATTACTGTCTTAGAAACAATACGGAGAAGGAGCTACAGACTTTGGTTTTGGTAAAAATATATTGCTTCACAAGTTCTTATTTTCTGTTTCTATCATCACACTTATTATTGCCATTTAGACATATTTTCTGATATCAAGAAATGTTGTACATTATTAGAATGATCCCTAAAAGTTATTAGAATTATCCCTAAAAGTTGTGTACGAAATAGAAAAATAATACCTCATTATACAACGACCTTTTAATATTAGTAAATCAACGACATTTCTAATATTTTTTAAACATTTCTATTTATGAGCATGTTAGTATATAAGAGTCTAGCATATTTTGTGCATTAAATCATGCATTTTCTACACAACGCATATTTTGTTATATTAAAACACATTTTCTAAACAAGGCACATTTAAAAAAAATATTAAAACATATTTTCTACACAAGTCATATATTGTTGTATGAAAAATAACATTTTCTACACAAGACACATTTTGTTATGTTAAAACACGTATTTTCTGCATAACGCATATTTTGTTATCTTAAAATTCGTATTTTCTTCAGAAGGCATATTTTCTTATATTAAAACTTGTTCTTTCTTCACAAGGCATATTTTGTTATATTAAAACACGCATTTTCTGCATAATGCATATTTTTTTATCTTAAAACTCGTACTTTCTTCGCAAGGCATATTTTGTTATATTAAACACGCACCTTCTACACAAGATGATGAATTCGCCACAGAATACAAATTTCCGCCCTACCTTTTCTGGAGATTATGCAAAAAATTGTCGACACCGTTAATGAATACTCTTTTACTAGTTGCTATTCATTATATATATACCTATGGTTACTTGTTATCGTCTCATCCACGATATGTGTAGGGCTCAAGATGTGAGACAGCTGAGAAAATATTCTGCTCAAATCAAGTTCTTTGATAATGATGATGACGATGATGACAACGATGATGATTATTATTATCGTCGTGGTCGTTGTTGTGGTTGCTATTATTATTATTATTATTATTATTATTTTCCCCAGCTTAAGCGTGGGGATATTGTGATACCCTATGTTTGTCTGTTCTATTCTTCCTAAACCTGTTCAGCTGCTCGTCGAACTACACTTCCTAAACCTCATAATAGAGGTTCACCAAATTTGGTACATAGAGTGACCATATTGTAACCATTGGCTAGAAGGGTTTGATTTTCTGGACCCACTGGGGTCGCTAGGAGGTCTCAAAGGTCAAATCTTTAAAAGCACATATAATTACAGTCATTTTCTTCATTGTGACCAAACGTTCTACATACGTTCGTGGAAAAAGGTTTCTGTATGAAACTGATTTAGGGTTATGACCCATGTGTCCAGAGGTGTGTTGGTGTGTCAAACATGTAATAAAAAGCGTGGGAATTTGTTATTGCGAGACATGATAGCATCCGTAGGTATTCTTCTTCTTCTTTTTCTTCTTCCTCTACTTCTCATTATTATTATTATTATTATTATTATTAGTAGTAGTAGTAGTAGTAGTAGTAGTAATTGTTGTTGTTGTTGTTGTTATGGTGGTGGTGGTGGTATTACTGAGACAATTCTGACATTAGCAGGGCTGGGGAGGAAATAGGTGCAAAGTCAAAAACATGTTTTATTCGTTTTCTGCAGCGACTTCTTGAGATTACATTCTTTTTCTTCTATACTTTAAGGATTCAACGTACAGAATGACAGCGATATTAAAACTTTAGATGACTACTTGGATTTCTTTGCTCCTGCCGCACAGAAAATATCTTCAAATATGTCCGTCAGGCACGATATTATTGCAGGTATATCAAATGTGGATTTGGAGTTATTAAAGAAGATGCGGAAATTATATAATTAGTGGACAAGTATGCGATTATTTATTTATCGGATTTGTCTGATACAGATCTTCGGTCCCGACTAGCATCGTGTTAAATAATGTAATATATGTATTGTACACAAATGTCCGATGCTTTATGGAAAGACCATACATACATTTTTGTTATGGTTGAACATTAGAATTGGATTCTGTGGTTTTGATTCACCATAACAAAACATTGCGTTAATACATATTTCTTTCTTACGTTTTCGTGTTTGTAATTGTTCTTTGTGTTATTTGCCTTGAGCAAGGAACCAGCCGATGTCGAAAGCGCGTGGCCAGTTTCTCTAACATACCGTACCGATCTTGGTTATATTTGGTTTCTGTGTAACTATCATTATATATCATTATATATAACCTCTAAATTTGTTATTATTACTATTATTATTATTATTATTATTATTATTAAGGGTAGTAGTATATGTCTTTTTCTACAGGAGATGCGACAGCTTTCACTTTCTGGGATTTCATTGGCTGGCCTAAGATTCCACAGAATAAAGGTTTCCATGAGCCGAAATATGTCACGCCTCATCTAATCCGACATATTAATCCAAATGTCAAGCTCATCGTCATATTTCGTGATCCTCTAGACCGGTAATCTATCTATTTGTCTGTCTGTCTCTTTGTCTGTTATCACATAATGTCAAATAGAAATTATCACTATATCCCTAAAATATAGCACAAAGCCGTTTATCAATAAGGTCTTGTACGACTAAGGTTTATGGGCGATTATATATTTGTAAGCTTTTCCGATCGTAGACCATGAAAGCTTATGGGATGGCTTGTTCCACTCACCCTTTAGCCCCAGTTTGTTGCTACTATTCCTCCTAAATTCCTCGTTAATTACTATGAGGATTGTTATAAAACTCAACACACGTTTTCATTCAAAGGTCTAGTTGTTATTATACTGTTGGAACATACAATATGGCCATCACAGCGACACTCTCGAAAGTGTTTTTTATCTCTTCTCCTTCAGAAGCCGTGGTCATATCAACATGTGATTTTCACTGAGAGACCGATTGTGATGCACAGTTGGTCTTAAATGTAAATGGTGCCGATATGACATCCATTATGGCAGTTACGACAGCCATCTTGAAAAAATGGCTATCGCTTCTCCTCCTGAATCGAATTTTATATCGAAAAGGAGTTGACACGACAGCAAGAAAAACCTTTTATTCAGATTGCAGTCTCAAAGAATCAAGTACTGACCAATTTCCACACAAGTAACGTGCCAAAAGTGCGCTGTCTTTAAACGTAAAAAAAAACGTTTAGAACAACTTCTGGTTTTGGGGTAGCGGTGTATCTGAACCATATCGTCTTAAGTCAATGCTATCCAATCCGTGGCGTCTTGGATGTTCATGTGACTTTACAGAACGTTTACATATATGATTCTAACATCACACCTACACGATTATATTGCCAATCACAGCTGGCTTCATAATCATATTTAACAATGTCTTACGAAGCTTAGGCACCAGTACTCTAAATAACCTGGATAATAATCATATCATTTATGACCTATGCAGCCTCTCCTCACCATTGAAACTAGGCTTAGCTTCGAACCTTTCTCTAACTTTACACGAAGAGTCCTTTTGCTGTACGTGCTGCTTATGAGTGCAAAAGAGAACGGTACTGAGGCAAGTTCGAACTGAAAGACGGTTCGAAGATCTACTTCTCGTGTCTTTGCAACGGCACGTATTCCACTGAACAAGAATCTATTAGCATTCAATGCAGTAAGTTTCGTGATTTTGATGTCCTTTTTTAGCTGTAACTGGAAGGTAGCCAAGGGTCTTTATATGCGTTTCAGTATGTGAATCAACAAAAGAATTCAGGTATCCATGAGCCAGCATTTCACGCATATGACCATTCAAGCCCTACTGGCAAAAGTGATATTGTGCATTTAATGTTTGCCTTTTCCTTTGTTAATTGTACATCAGTCGCATTCATAACACCAAGTTCTTAACCAATGAGAGAATCTGTCATTTAGACCACACGAGTTTAGATGATATTTTGGACAAAATATTCATCTCGCTGTTGCCATTTGGCACTAGTTTCTTTATCAACCTGATACCAGTGCGAGCTGACTTCACTGTAAACAGTGGATGCACACATATGGATGCATGCTCATCGATGGCCATGAAAATCATTATCAAGCCACCAATGGTTTTTGTTTCTATATTTGTACATTCTTCCAATGCCATCTCGGTCCACATTTGCGAGAAACCTTTCTGTGACATTTCTATAAGATGGTTTCATTGAAGACCGCAGGCGCTGTTTCTTCCGTCTTGCACGTCAGCATGGTGGACTTATCCCATGAGGCAAAATTCATTCGGTATAAAGCAACGATATGTACGATATTTGATAGTTAGCTAACAGTCGCATTTCTCAGTCTTCCTCTACCTTTGGATGGTCGACTTATTATGAATCTGTTACAAAAGGATACCACAAGGAAACCAGTATCGAATATTGCCCCTTGTTTTCTGACTCAATAAACAATAAGCCACTGTTAAGAAAAGGCTTATCCACATCAACAGTAATGTAATGTCTTTCTCATATACATTCAGTCTTTCTTTTTTTTCTCCCTCGTTGCATGAGTTAAACTATGAGAAAATGTAGCATCTCAGTTCTGGTAGATTATGGCAAATAACACAGTTGGTAACAGTTTACTGAGACGGTATCTTTCTTGAGGTCACTGCATACATTTCTCCATCGTCTGCTTGGTTTTAAAAGCCCATCTACCCCGCCGTTTCTAAAAACGAAAAACGTTAAGAATTTTTTTTTAAAAAAATGACAGTTTTAGGTGAAAAACGGGCATTTCAATTATAGACATGATCAGAAAAATACAAACAAGAACTGAAGACAGGTATTCGAAATAGAACTTACACAGCGATATTGGTAAACATTTAACTGAGACACAGTTGAAACAAATTAAAGATAAACACCTCATGAAGACATATTAAACGGTCTAATTTATATTGTGACGCCACTGCAAGCAGTTGTAAAAAAAAGTAGTCTAAAGAAAAAGTAAACAGGGGAAAAATGTTTTAGAAACAAGTCTGTACATATTCGTTCTCTGATCATGCATTTGTACCTCGGAAAATTCCTAATTAAGGAGGATATGATGTATCTAGTATTTGACCAGCGAAAACTTTTTCTCAGTGGATCTGAGTCAGAGAGGTCAAAAGACTTTCATATAAGACCATCAGTAATGTCTAAGTCGTCATCATTGACAATTTCAACTTTTTGTCTAGTAAAACCAACATCGATAAACATCAATAGGTGTGGCATCAGGTGTTTTCCACAGTTGATTTCAGATTTTGTCTTAGTGCAATGAGAAGATTCATTTTTGTATTCTGGATGACTCTTAAATTTTTTTCCTTTTGCTATATTCGCCTCCTCTGTTCATTATAATGTTCACTGCAATCGCGTTTCCATGATTTTGTAGCCTTCTCTTCACCACTCTACGTTTTAATCATGCCTTGTCTGTTTCTGTGCAGTTGCTTTATTGAAAGAGTTAAAAGTAACAACCATTTTTTTGATAATGCCATGTTGATCTCTTGTCTACATTTTGAATTTAATTTTTCTCTGTTGTATAAGTAACACTGCAAGTCAGCCAATAAGCGTAAGCTTATAAAATAATTTCGAGAAAGTATCCAAACTTACCTTGAAAAATAAATGAAAGATAGCCAAGGAAAAATATTTGACAAGTCACCGGAGAGACTAATTACACGAAAGTCAGACGATCCACATAGTTGAACATAACAGACAACCTGGAAAACGTTTAAAACAATTAAAGGCATTAAAAGCTGAACATTTAAAGAAAGTCAAGAACACATAGCAATAAACAAAGGGAAAAATGATACAAATTTCACGAAAGTCAAACAATCTATTATTTTACAGGCGGCAGTAAGACTGTTGTAGGTATCTTGTTCACTTGGTCAAAAACTTAATGTTGTTTATTGACAGAGTCGTAAAACTAGAGTTGCAGTTGCGAAATATATTGAACTAACACTGTACAAATTAATAAAATTACATCACCAAGATAAAATCACGCTTTTATCTTAGAATCCAGTATCAGACGTGCTTTAACAATTTAGCTAATAAATAGCACGGACTGAACCCACAACCGAATAATTTCTACTATCAATCAGGTGAATGGCGTCCACCATCAATCAGTTGAACAGTGTCTACTATCAGACGACTAGTGTCTACGCATCAATCAGGTGAATAGGTGAATGGTGTCGAGGACAAGATAGGCAAAGGCGACCCGTGATGTAAAATAAGTCAACAATGAGGAGTATATTTTGATATCAACCCAATAAAATATATGCATTTGGATAAAATTAATAACAAATAAAATATTATAAAAGTTCAAGACATTTAAATATTTTTAGAAAAAAGAAGAGTATGGCAGAAGGATATAAATTAATAGAGAAAATGATTTGGGGTATGTTAATTCAAATAGGAAAGTTTGTCGTATCATTTGTCGAGACGCTGTGCATTTTTCTATAGTAAGTATGCGGAGAACGGTTTTGGGGAGCAAACAGTACAGATTAAACAGAACAACCTAAAATATTGGCTGCTTAAATTAATCCGTTAAAAATGGAGTGTGATATTTTAATTTATAACTCAGTACAAAGGAAGTCTGATGGGCTGCCTGAAAAGAGGCTTTCTCAACAACTTAACTATCCAGTTGACAACAGAGATAGTAATTGTATCCATATCGTTACAGAACACGTTGCAGTGTTTTTAATGAATAAAGAAACAATATCTTTACTACATAAACGACAAAGAATCGAAAATTACCTTGTAAGAACTGGTAGTTTTACAATTTACATGGCACAATGAGAAATCGAATGACTGCTGGTATTGAAAAAGAAATGAGTATTGATATTGAATGTCAAATATTGAGTTGAAAAGTGCAGATGACTCTGAGGAAACATTTCGCAGCATGCATAATGAACTATATGGCAGAATTGTTAGGATCCAATACATTTATAGATATACGACAACAACACCTGGTAATGACTGTGTTTTCGAAACGTAATAATTCGATATTTACCTTGACCAAATCAATGACCCAAAAGACTGTTTAAATGGTTACCAAATTAATAGACAAAAGGATTAACGGTAGCGATGAAAAAATCATAAAGATTGTACTTGCTTAGTTTTGGTTTGCTTCGTGTCGTTTTTCTTTCTTTTTTACGTGTTTTGCTTGCTCTTTTGTGTTTCTTTACGGAAATTTTGTTTCATATGATGTTGACGTTCATTACAAAGGTGCTATATAAAAAGATTGAATATTTTGTAGATTTCCCGGCAGCTATTCACGCTGGATGGCATTAAAACCTATTGTTAGATTTAAAATGTATTATTTATTAGTCGCCAGAAGCGTCTCTTTTATTTTCTTCAAATATCATCAAATATCCGTTTTCATGCGATTCTAAACATTAATTTCGGCTCTTTCAGGCTATATTCCCATTATTATCATCGAGGAAGCAATATCTTGACACCAGCAGGATTCCATGATGCTGTAGTCGAAGACTTAATCAACCTTCACACGTGCATTCAGAAGGCCTCCCTGCGGCATTGCCTGTATTCTTGGGAACTGAGAGAGAAAGTCAAGGTCGGTATGACATAACGAAGAGAAGTCGACAAATTTTCTGTTAAGAATACATTAGTATTTTATTTTTATTTTTACAAAATGACTGTATTTCAATTCCTTTGAGTGAAAATCTAACAATATAAAAATATCTATATCATACTGCATCCTGTTGTACGAGTCGTTGGGGAATAATTATTTATTTTTGTACTGACACTAGGATATCACCTGTTATTTATTAAACTACAAAACAGAGTTATGTAAAGATTACTGAGTCATAATTTTATCCTTCTGACCACTTCTTATGGATTAGAATGTACCATCAACAGGCAAAGGCTGGATACAATACCTGGTGAGTTGTACCTCATGTTCTATCTTGGACACTAATTACCAGGCACGGCTAAAGTTTAGCTCAACCTTGCTATGCAAACTTTCAGACCGTTTCTTACTCCTTATCACCTTGTATACCACCGGTAAGTGGTTTTAATGAATTGTTGGTACAACTCGTTGCTTATGGCATATCATTGCACACGTTGGCTGTCTAGCATCGCCAGTCCATCGAAGAGTGGCTGTTACCACTTTAGAAGCCTTATTGTCAGTTTTTGTTCAAATCAGTTGTGCAAGTTTGTACCTTCAACATCTTAGAAGAATTTCACTCTCGGCAAACTCTTGGCATATGATGAAGTGTTGCAGCATCAGATTGTCTAATTTTCTTTTATTCTAGAAGCTGTATTTTGTATCAGATTTGATCAAATATCTATCCAGGTTTTTATTGTCGGGATCTCGAACAAATTTAGTTATGAGTAATGTATGGTCTTATTAAGTAGTTGTTCAAGACAACTGTCTAATGACACCTGATATTTCAGACGTGTGGATTGACTCCAAGATGGCTCCAGTGAGAGTATCGTGATTGACTGGTGTATTATGGGTATGTCAGATTTGAACTTGTTTTTCAGATAGGGTTAACCCATGTATGAAACGAAAATATATAGGTCGATTACAACATACTGAAGATTCTGCCTCCTGTAAAGACAAATTCAAAATTACAACAGACATTGACTCCAGTGTGTCATTAATATTCATCAACATCGCCCATGGATCATAACATGAAGACTGTATAGATCCCAATCCTGCAGACAGTGTTTAAGTACACTGACTGGACACGAAAAGATAAATGCACACGTGTAGCTGACATTTTTCTCTGGACATGAAAAGACAACTGCCCATGTGCAGCTGACAATTGTATATGGACACACAAAGACAAATGTACACGTACAGCTGGAAATTTTCTCTGGACACGAAAAGACAAACCTATTTATGCAGCTGACATTTTGTCTCTGGAAACAAAAAGACGAATGTACACGTGCAGCTGACATTTGTCTCTAGGAAACGTGCTTACCCTCAGAGACTAAAGCAAACGACTGATAATAAGGGGTTGAGACAAAATGGGTAAGCGTGGTATCATGTTATTTTACGAAATATTCTACAAACTTCTAGAGGGTGGGGGTTAGAGAGAGATGCATATTAGGATAACGATGCTGTTTTTGTATCATGATAAGAAAACCCTCATAATAATTAGTCCGTCAGTTTTTGCACAGCAAATAATATACTCCCGTTTTTGAACAGAATAAGTGGTTGATATACATTTCCAGTAATTAGCATGAACATAAAAATAAAAACTAATAAATTTGCATGGCAAATGATATCAGGATACCTCCATTAAGTCCTGGCAAGGCACGTGCCTTCTTGAAAGCTTTCGTTTTTCATCTCTATTCGCCTGAGCCATCTAATATAAATGAGGAATCTGATTTTTCCAAATTATTTTGAGAATCCATGACAAATATTTATCAAGAAACCGTGGCCTGATTATTAATGAAGAGATATACAATGTTTCATGATCTGCGTAATTTCGTTGTTCTGTTTTGTAGCAGAAGGCAAGCTATTGGGGTCGGGGTATTCTCTGCGTGGGATAACAAGCAGTTATGTTTTGAAAGCAAAACAGAAAGGCTGTGCGTCTTATTTTTGTTTCAAATATTCTTAAGAACTAGTGGTAGTCTCACCTAATGTTTGCAGTGGGCGGGTAGGGTAATGTGCTACAATATTGATTTTATTTTAAAATAAATATAAAGATTGATTTTTATCTTAATTCGGGTCATACAGGGAAGGTAATTCTCTTTTTGTAGTATATATTTTGAAAAAAGCATGTTACCTCTGATTTGTTGGCGGACGAAGCATCACATGTTTTGATAATATTATATAAAAAAATTCAGTGGAGAACATTTTCTATCAATGAAGCACTCTGCTGCTGAGGTACTGGTCACTGTGAAAGATACGAGTAAAGCACTCTGCAGTGAAGTACTGGTCCCAATGATTCTCTCGTAGATAAACAAAAATAACAACTGCATGTTATTGTCTGGCTTCAAATATCTTCTACGCTGCTGATCTGTGGATGAAACATTATCGCATAAATAAAACTTTGACCTTTATAACCAATATCCAAAGTAACATTACTGACCTTCTAACCTGTTAGAAGCAGTTGTTATCGCCAAGGTACATATCTTCGACCTTGTTCTTGCAGTTATTGGTTAGGCATCGTTTATAATTGAACCGTAAAATGTCACGTTGCCATTAATTTTCTAGACACTCTACTCCGCGGGAATGTACTCACTTCACTTGAGAAAATGGTTGGCTGTTTTCCCACGAGACAGATTTCTCTTCTTGAAAACTGAAGAGTTTTCAGTTGACATGGCCGGACACCTTAGAATGGTATTTAAACACTTAGGCTTACGTAAGTGAAACACATACCTACATCTGAATTACTGCTTTTTCTTTTCCTATCCCTTCTTTTCATTTTCTGTTCTTTCTAATAATTTTCTTTAGCACGTCTCTGTTTTTTTTATATCTATATGCCGATAATTCAGTTTCGCTACCGGGGATTCAAACATTGATAGACTGGTGGACTCACCCACCCATCAACCACCCACTCATCCCAGTATTTCAGATTATATCTTTAAAGTTTAATAAAGATGATTTTCTACGTATATTGTGAGTATTAATGAATTTAAATATTTCGAGATGTTTCAAGATTTCAAGGAGACACAATATAGGAGTGTATACAAAGGACCATATTTACATATATTTAATTAAATGTTAATCATATTTATTACACAGGGACAGTGGTGGTGCTAGGGGGTGGGTGGGAGGGCTATTGTGCCTTGGCGCCAGGTCAAGGGGGCGATGTCGGATTTTTTTTGTAGCTGAAATTATCATTGCATTATTTCGCCTTCACTTTCACCCCTGTCTGCGTGGGTTCGAGTCTCGGATTCGGCCAGTGTGGGTATGTGAGAAAGCTTGCCAGTAGCTTCTCGTGCGTCGGTGGTTCTTCCGGGGTTTTCCCGGGGTTCTTCCTCCACCACTTATACTGGCCGTCATGTATAGCCTATCTTGTGCTGAAAAAGGCGTTAAACTTACAACAACTACAACAACAACAATGATCACCTTCACTTGAGTGTAAGGGGTGCGTTACCACACAAAACGTATGTCTCGGAAGGGGGAGGGTATGAAGAGGATGGAAAATGGCATTACGAAACTGTTCTCTGTAGCAAAAAAGGGACACCAATAAAGAACTCGGCGCCTCGGTAGGGGAGCCTCGAATCCTCGCGCCGCCAATGCACTGAGAATACTGAAAAAAGTGTCTCTAATGAAGAATATTGGACAGCATAAAACACTTTCATAAAAAACTTACAGAAAATATATTTTAAACAGCAATCAAAACGTAAACTTAAAAGAATTCCTACTGATCAGAAAACTGACGCAATTGATAGTACCTAAATATGCAGAATTTATAGAATTATCAAATTATGCGATGCAAACTGTTTATAGCGATATTTTAAGATATTGATTCACTTGCAAACGTACGTAGACACAGACAGATAGATACTGACAGAAGGACGTATGTTACGACAGAGAGATAGACAAACATATAGATAAGTACCCCACATTATTTTGCAATATGCGTACAAATGCTGCATTTTCACGATGAAACTCCATTATAATCATATAAGCAAACTTCTCTAAAATATGACTGCGTATCCTGTACAATATATACGTTATCTTATTCCAATATTTGAATTTTGACTACAAAAAATCGTATTGATCAGTATTATAAATTAATTTAGTAATATAAATTAATGTTATTTCGAACACTGAAAGGGTTTTCTTTTCTTGTAGGTCAATTGCCAGATGACAAAATAACCAGAATTCTCAAACATCCTAGAGGAAATGTAGGGCCAAACAAAATGAAAGCTATACCTATGTGGAATATTACAAGACGTATTCTATCCCGTCTGTATGCCCCATTTGTACAGGAACTGGCCATGATTCTCCAAGATGAGAGATTTCTCTGGAAATATTGACTCCTGTGAAACTTTAAGCAAAATTTTACATCTTTCGACATTTATTTCACTTGTTTTCTTTTTGAGTAAAATGAAAGGCCATATATTTTATATTCAGCATCCAGAAAAAAAACAGTAGAGGAACCGATGACAAAAGTATTTACATTTTGGGTAAAGGACAAATAAATCTGTTTGAAATTATACCTTTTATGAAGTACACATAACCCAGTGACACTTTGATCATGAATTCAGAAGGACAGTGTCTGTATTATTACAGTGTGTGTGTGTGTGTGTGTGTGTGTGTGTGTGTTTTAGGCAATCTGTTTTTACTATAGTTAAGGGATCCGGAAATTTGTCATGGAAGTAACAGCTTCCAATCTTAGTAGAACTTTGTTTCGTTTCATATAATTCTTACTATGCAGTGAAACTGTAAACTATGTGATGTATCCGCTATAGATATCATTATTTGACCTCATCAGTGTGGCAACACATAGGTATTGTTCTCTGAATTTTTTATTGCATAAAGGACACGTTTCTAATGTGGACACACAACGATTGGCTTTGTCGATTCTCATTAAATTCGAGGGAAAATATACCATTTAGTAAATATAAACTTGTGAACATTTTCCCCTGCTCGATTTTGCTCATCATCTTTTCACATGCTGTAATAACATTGCTTTGGGTGTCGATTGAAAGAGTTCATATTACGAGTCTATCGTCTCTTTGGGTGTGAATTGAAGGAGTTCATTTTAGGCGTCTAACATTGCTTTGGGTGTCAGTTGGAGTTCATTTTAGACGTCTAACATTGCTTTGGGTGTGAATTGAAGGAGTTCATTTTAGGCGTCTAACACTGCTTTGGGTGTGAATTGAAGGAGTTCATTTTAGGCGTCTAACATTGTTTTGGGTGTGAATTGAAGGAGTTTGTTTTAGGCGTCTAACATTGCTTTGGGTGTCAGTTGAAGGAGTTCATTTTAGGCGTCTAACATTGCTTTGGGTGTGAATTGAAGGAGTTTGTTTTAGGCGTCTAATATTGCTTTGGGTGTGAATTGAAGGAGTTCATGTTATGCGTCTAACATTGCTTTGGATGTGTATTGAAGAACTTCATCTTAGACATCTAGCATTGCCTTGGATGTTAAATGATGGAGTTTATCTTAGACGTCTGAATACCAATAAATGTTGCTTTAAAAATACAAGTCAAACATTGCTAGTGAAAACAAAATATGTTCCAGTATACATATAATTTGTGTGCACATACAGGATAACCAACATGTAAAGGACAGCCTTAATGGGGAGATAACCCTCCTTGCAACGGACAGCCTTAATGGGGAGATAACCCGCATGTAATGGATAGCATTAATGGGGAGATAACCCTCGATGCAATGGACAGCCTTAATGGGGAGAACATCTGTATTTTATTCTTCTATAGACATACTTACATAATGGTACAAGGAAACTAAGTGAAAGGGTATTGATACTCGCGATTCGTGTTCGATTCTTGATAGAAAAGAATAGTAATTCTCACTCCTACTGATTATTATCAAATTATCGCAAACTTTCTGTTCATCTTGATTAATCTGATTGAAACGGGAAATTATCCTCAGTATCTATTTCTGATGCTGCTACAACTACTACTATTGCTATCACTACTACTACTACTACTACTACAACGACGATGCCGACGACGACGGTAACTACTACTATACTACTTTGTCACTACTACTACCACAACCACTACTACTACTATACTACTTTGTCACTGCCACTATTACTACTACTACTATCTTCACCACTACAATTACCACTACCACCAATACTACTACTATTGCTAGTACTACCACAACTGCAATATTGACAAAGATATTATATACATGTGAAAGGTAAAGTCGAAACAGTGGTAGGATATTGGTGATATAAATAATAGTAGTTATAGCATTAAAGGTAATGGGGGCGTTGGACGTATTACTGTTTGTAGATATTAATCTTTACTGTTGACATTGCTGTGTATAGGTGCAGACACTGTTATTAGAATCGGACATATTAGCATGACCTCTAGCGCTATTGTTACTGTTTATGTAGCATGGAAGAAAAGCACAATTTAAATAAGATAAGGGCATTAACAAGACTTTGTAAGATTGCCAGTTTGAATAGGGTAACACCTCTAACCATGTTATGATAGATACATGCCTATACATAAACTGTTCCAGATTTTAAACAAAGGAAGCTACGTGTACAGCTGTATAAAGCTTTGTATGTTAAAGCTACATGATTGCATGTGCACTCAGGTGTGTGCGTTTCTTTTATGTGTAAGTGGATAAGACAATATGTTAATTTTGCTTAAGACGGACATTGCTTGGCTGCATATTAAAAGGGAAAGTGGTATCGGTTGGATATTTTATCTGTAATCCTGATAATCATGCTGAGTAAGGGGAAACTTCAGACTCTCCATCTGGCTGGATATATTGTCTTGGCGGTAAATCTCTCTCTCTCTCTCTCTCTCTCTCTCTCTCTCTCTCTCTCTCTCTCTCTCTCTCTCTCTCTCTCTCTCTCTCTCTCTCTCTCTCTCTCTTGTAAACATATACGACGACGCATTCCTGCAAAGAGATACAAGCAATCAACCCACCACCCAGACAGATAATCATCTGACAGATACATGTATTTTAAAATGTTGTTAAGAGTCTATGCTCTTAAAATAAGTACAGTAACATAAAAGAGTGAAGACAACAAGCTTTGTAAAATGCAATAAATATTTTATTTCCTAGAATACTAAGTGAAAAATTAAGAAAAGAAACTTACGGTTTTACGAATTAAATCCAAAAATAATCCACGAATTAAAAATAGAAGTCCTAGTAATAAAAAGTCCTGAATGAAACCGAGTACTAGTCCCGATGAAATTCAAGATGGAATGCGATGACGTCTGTAATAACCTACGAAGTGTAGATGTGTCAACAGTTTCTTGTTGAATCACAGAAAATATTATTCCAGTTTTGAATTCAGTATAAATTCCAATAAATGTCTTAATCCAAGAATTTTGTACGAGCACTTATGTATTTCCTGGGAAAAGAATCACTTCAATAATTTGAAGAAAATAAAAATTCAACCCAAACTGGTCAGAACATAATAACAACTTAACGTGTCAATTGTTTGGAGCCCAAATGACAAACTTCTACAAAAAACAGTTAATTAAGACGCAAAACAGATTCCTGGATGAGGGTCAAAAGTTCAATCTTCTAGAAAAAATAGAAGTTTGTAACAATTGATACATGCTATTTGTCACGTAAGCCATGTATGACCTTGACTTAACTTAATAATTCTTACTCTGAGAAAGATTTTTAAAAAAATTAAAAAGTTGTTTACCAAAACTGTCATTGATTTTGAAACGAGGTCAGCAACTAGATACAGTGTTTCTATTATTAGTTGTTTATCAATGGAATAAAAAAAATTTAAAAAGTCAATCAGGTCAAACAGAACTGAACTCAATGTTACATTACAATAGCATGTAATGGAATTAAAAAATTTAAAACTAACAAACAAATAATTAAATTAAATATACATAACAATGTACAATATTTTACATCGTCACAACATTTGACTTTGCATAAGTTTATTGCAAGCTAACAAAGTTTTTTGCAACCACTATGTCAGCTATGCGTTCAGGTAAATTTGCCTTCATATAATTGATAATGGTCATTATCATTCATATGGTGTTTCAAGGCGGTTTCCTTCAGATCGGTTATTACCTGATGAGTGCGGTATCACCCGTATGCCGGTTTACTGCGATATTTTTTTTCCGGTGATACGTACCACGGTACTTTCTCACTATACCGGTAAGTCTATACTTTCCGTCAGTAAGAAATGTATGGAAAATCCCGAGGAATATTTATACGACGTAAATGATATTAGCGTCGTGTTTTCATTATTCATGACAAAATAGTTCAGCAAATTCACTTTTCTTTTACAAACAGTTTGTTTCCGTCACAAAATTTAATGGTAAATATTACGAATATAATTTTATTACCTACCGATTTAATCTTACATGGCTGATTTGGCGCTCGATACAAATGTTCCGTCTTTGATTTTGTATCGCACAACTAAAATTTCCTTATCACAAACCCAGTTTTAACTATTTTTACAACATGAAATATTTAATAATAGTCCAGTTATAAACTATAGGGTATGATTTATTGCTATGCATTTTAAACTTTTCAAAAATGTCAACACACGGTTGTAATCTTAAGAAATGTAGTCATATTTGGTGAAAATGGCGCTTTTTCTGCTGGGGATAATGGTTTAGTACCATAAGTGGCTATGTTTATGTATATTTCACAGTATCTTCTACCGAAAGATTAGAGTTAGTTGAGTTTGACAACAATATTTGGACAAAATGTTCGACAGTGAGTTCTCGTATGCAGCTGGTGTTTCCATTTGACGCCAAACATAATAGAGCGGGAGAGACCACGTACTTTTAAAGTGAACATTTTTATGGAAAGTTTAAAAAGATACGAAGTAAGAAAGACTTTAGGAATCATGTTAACATTCAAGGCACTGTTAGAAATGCCTCCACATTCGGAGAAAACTTTACCCCTGTTTACTTAGACACTTAAATTGATGCCTACTTGGTTATATCAATGACACTGGATGGTTTGTACCAAGAACCAGATGCCATATAGTTAAAAACACAGATATAGGCAGATAATTAATACGACTACAGCATGTGATTTTCGGATGAGTTTGCAAAAGGCAAAAAAAAAAATAAAAAAAATAAAAAAAAGAAAATGCTGAATTCTGGGCTCAACGACCATAAACAAAAAAAGGTTAAAGAAACCGAAGAAAAAGGAACTTTTGAACCGTGCAACCGTTTGAAGCCGTTCCCAGCTGTAGCACTGATGACACAGAGATGTATATTAATGTTACCGTGGACTCGAATTTGTTTGTTAAATGGGAGGATACAACTGACAAACATTTGCATCATAAACTAGACGTATCGAAGAAAGCAGCAGCTCTTTTTGAATATGATGCAAATTTAGAAGAATTACATCTTATTACAATATTGTTGTTGACACTTTTTATCACTGGAATACACGCAGGGAATTGTTTGATTACATTTTAAATTCTTGCTACTGTTCAAGTACAAAATAAAGAGAAGAAAACAGACCAATACTGATTAAATTTTCTAAGTAAAAATGTCCAAATGATTCTGAAAAAAAAATCTAGTCTGCATGTAAGAAAGGGGATAAACCTTAATTTTGTTTAAATATCTACTTAAATTAAAACTTTTAAGTTCAATACGTCAATAATTTCTTGTCATGTAATTAAAAAATAGAGTTAAAAGTACTGTAAAATAAGGAACTTTCTGTATAAAACTGAATATATTTAAGTGCGGTTAATCTTTGAAATTTACCCTGAATTTACTTGGAAGTAGAATTTGTCTTCATTAGGTATGGTGCATGAAGAAAAGGTTATTCACTGCTCCAAAACCTAAGCTCCATTAGAAACATAATGAAACATCCATTTGCCTGTGACTGCAGTTTATATCCATTGATATCCCATAGAACACTAAAAAAAATTCAAAGCTAAAGAGTAAATAACCATCTCAGCAATGCGGACAGACCGCTGACTCAACTAGACATCTAGGCCTAGCCCCGGTTACGTACATCAGTTGGGAATTTTTTAGAGGGTTGTACAATATCCTTCATAAAATGCCAAATGCCTAATTCATATTTTTAAAAATATACATTAGAAAAAAATGAAAAGAATGTGTGACTAAAAGGAGACATGCAACAAATACAAAACCACATAAGTGATTTTGTTCCGAATCGGGGTAAAGAACGCATTTGACATGGTGTGAAAACAACACACGTCTCGGCCTGGCAGACTCGTCATATTCCTACGCTGCAGCAAACTGGTTATTTCCGCCCACTCGACCGCTCCAGTGGCATAGTGGTTAGAGCGTCCGCCTCGGATGCGGGAGGTCGTGAGTTCGATCCCCGGCCGAGTCATACCAAAGACTTATCAGAATGGTACTAACAGCTGCCTCGCTTGGCGCTCAGCATTAAGAGGTTAGTGTTAGGACTGGTCGGCCTGGTGTCAGGATAATCGGACAGGGTGGGACATCATGCCATATGTCTGCAGCATGATGCCTCAGTGCTAGACATCACTATAGACTGCCACACTGCAGACATCGTAGCGATATAACTGAAAAATTGTTAAAGCTACGTTAAAAATCCAAATCACACACATACACACACACATACTTTCCGCCCACTCGGAACAAAACACATTTGTAGTTTTGTCTATATATGTATGATTCTTTAATCACATGCTAGAATGGAATGTTGTGATACATATAATGGCCAAATCCAACTTTCGGAAAATTTCAGATTACTTCCCCCATCCAACTCCAACCCCACCCCCAAAAAACACAACGCATATAATGTTTTAGTTATTTACTAGCGTATGTGAATGTGTTAAGTATATGTATTCCTTTGTAAGACTGCTAATCATCCTATGATTTTCAGGTACGCACTTGTTTTCTGTCTGAACTTTACCTAATTTTCTTAAGTTCACTTAATATTTTCTCGTTTGTTAAGTGTGCCCCATCTAATAAATATCTTGCCCGGGTGTTGGCATCTCACTCAAGGCTTTCCCGCTTATTATATAAACTGTGTAGCCGGTGAATTGATGGATTCAGTATGAACACTTTCGAATTTTATCAATAGTCACTCGAATAGCACGATGTCTATAACAGTATCACATATAGTGTAATCCTAATTAGTTACAGCCTTTAGAATACAACTTATGCAACTTTTAACAAACACATAGCAAATTCATCTACAATAAGGTGTTGGCCATTTAAATTTTTGGGGTGGGGGCTGAGATTTTCTTTTTGGCTGAAATATTTCTTTTCTTTAATCTCAAATTAATTAATATTTTTCCAAATAATATCATGGATATAATATCGTGTTATTTTGCCATAAATCAGAGTAAGATATTTTTTTTCAACTGTTGATAGACGGAAATTAAACATATATGTGTCATGCTTCTGCCCTCAGAATATTTAATTGTTGGTCCCTGTTATAAATGAAGTATACCGTGGTGAGTATCCCAGTATCTTCAGCGATACCGCGGAATACAGCTCTAGTTATTACATAATTTTTGTCTCACCTGCCACAGTACGTTTAGACATAGAGATTACTTGTCCTGCAGCTACAGCTGCAGCGGCGTCGACCGTGTCAACTTTTTAAAATTATTTTTGGGTTTCAGCAAGTTAGATTCTGGGTAATGTCAGAGAATACACCGACTCACGGACGGAATGAAAACACTGGATTGCGCGAAACACTTGTTTCTTTTTGTTTCTCTCTTTCAGTTGACCTGAGTTGTTGATAGACATATGCATGTTATTTGTCTTACTTTGTGATGTTGAAATACAACGTAAATTTGCTTTTGTCGCCTAATTACAACACATTACGAAACTCGAATTTCATACCTTCTTGTTTTTCCTTGCTTCATATTTATATGACTCGTCAGTAAGCCTTTCCAAGACAAAAAGCGGAACTTAAACAACATGACGGAAAGACTTAACACAGAATTATTCCTTTATCAAAACACGTATACTTTAGAATATGCATATACTTCCATATGTGTAGCAATTATGGAGACTCCATCCTACGAAACTAATGCATGTTAGTAGAAAGTCTCGTGACTGCTGTACATTACAATGTCTGCTCCTAAACATTGGTTAATTAATCGGTTGAAAAATATCTTCCCAACACCGACTGCACATATTCAACAAATAACTACTCAAATCTAATGAAGCTATACACGAAGAAAAAGAAATTACGCGTACTCTAGGGTTGTTTTTTTTTACAATAAGTTGACTTTATGATGGACTCTGTATAGTAACATTATGATCATCAACAACACAAACAAAAATGATAACATGATCATCGTCGTCGTCATCGTCATTAATATGGTCATTGTTGTTGTGGGGTTTTTTTTAATCATGCGTCCGCCTCTGTTAAATAATTGGGGAGTTATCCTGGGTTAGGAGGTCAGAGCATATGCCTTATCAAATAGATGGAATTCGCTGAACTAGGTGTTGCGCCTTAGAGCAACGTCAAACATTATTGCGCCTAGTAAATTAAAGCCACCTAACCTTGAGCTCTCTCCAAGTATAGAATTCAATGGAACATAATTTAGCTTCTCAGACATAATAATTAAGCATAATTTAAAAGTTCAGAAAGCCTACACATGGGCCATTATGTTCAATTTAAAAGTGCAGAAAGCCGACACATGGGCCATTATGTTCAATTTAAAAGTTCAGAAAGCCGACACATGGGCCATTATGCTTTTAATTTTAAAGTTCAGAAAGCCTACACATCGGCCATTATGTTTATAATTTTAAAGTTCAGAAAGACGACACATGGGCCATTATGTTCAATTTAAAAGTTCAGAAAGCCGACAAATGTGTCATTATATTCAATTTAAAAGTTCAGAAAGCCGACACATGGGTCATTATGTTCAATTTAAAAGTGCAGAAAGCCGACACATGGGTCATCTATTTTATTTTGAAAGTTAAGAAAGCCTACACATGGGCCATTATGTTCAATTTAAAAGTGCAGAAAGCCGACACATGGGCCATTATGTTCAATTTAAAAGTTCAGAAAGCCGACACATGGGCCATTATGCTTTTAATTTTAAAGTTCAGAAAGCCTACACATGGGCCATTATGTTCAATTTAAAAGTTCAGAAAGCCGACACATGGGTCATTTATTTTATTTTGAAAGTTAAGAAAGCCTACACATGGGCCATTATGTTCAATTTTAAAGTTCAGAAAGCCGACACATGGCCATTTATCCAGCAAATGCAAACGTATTTTATTCAGCAATTCAGCATTGTTTAGTCACGTGATCTATGTATTTATTCGAACGAAATGGTGGCAGCGTTGACGTTTTCTTCTTTGAAAATATTCTATATCTGGCTAAGGTTTTGGTTTAATAAAGAGGCAAGATTTGTTTTAATTGTTGTATGTGGGAAGATAATCATATTTTTATCGATTTAAAGGAGGCAGGACTCAGTGTTTGGTCACTTTAGTTTAGTCCGGTACAAAGCGGTTACTCTATTGGGCTAGCGGGGTTTTAACGAATTCCAAATTGATCTGACACCCCAACATAACTGTCCAAATATTTAACATCGGACTGTAGAGGAAACTCAGACTAGCACCATTTATCACAACTAATGTAAATGTATTTCTGAAAAATTCCGCCCGTGCCCGCCTGCTGCCGCGCCGCGCCGCACCATATATATATATATATATATATATATATATATACCTCTACATATATACTGCCATATATATATATATGTGTGTGTGTGTGTGTGTGTGTGCGTGTGTGCGTGCGTGCGTAATCGTCTTACACGTAAAAAAAACTATAAAATATAATGAATTTTTATATATCCTACAGATATTGGGATTCTTGACCATTGTATTGGGAATACTTCAACAATCTGATCTGGAACCTATGCCGAGCAAAGAAATTCTACTCGAAGTACACACAGATGAACATAAATATTCGAATTTGTCCTCTCTCCTGCAGGATTTTCTGGTGGGAAATACATTTCAAGGAGTTATAGTCATAGTTTTCTCCACAGTTTTTCCATGCATATTTTGGAAACGGAATTCACGGCTATTTCTTACCTTTGTAAGCAACATGTTTATTACATATTTGGTGATGTGTTCAAACTGTAATCATCTATCCTGTAGGCCGTTTTCATGTCATTTATAAAGACCGTCTGTAGTCTGTTGTTTACCCTACCACTAACTTGGAATAGGTATATCGTGTCACTCTTGCCCCTCCTTCCATCTGTCCATACGGTTAATCTTTCGATTGCTCAATTTTCTTGTATTGCATTATGAATACGTATCTTGCCCACATGTCTACTTGATGATAACCTTCACAGTGTAAGTAATAAAAAAAAATCATTGTTTATGTAAAATGTTCTGGAACATTTCCAATGGAAAAAGTCAATCATGCAAATTAACTCATTATCCGCGCATGCCGATTTTTACATCATGAAGAGGTTTCTTTGTTCCAAGTTCTGAGGAGTACGCATAATTCATGCTACGCCAGAGCGCGTGGTATTAAAGACATGGAGACAAGTGTAAGACTGCAATAATACCAACTAATGTAGAAGTTTTATTAACGTCCAAAATACATCCGAAAAAACATAATTAGGGTAAATTTGCGATTTGGAGTGAAATGACATCATGACACGAAAGTCGTAGGTCCAAGAAGCCCGTAGTCCCTCTGAGAAAAGGAAATCCAAAGCTTACTTATCTGCTCATGCGCGGAATAGAAAACATCTGTTATACATATAAGTATCCGGCAAAACTAAAATCTCTCAGAAACAAATGTATTTCGAAGCAATCAGAAGTAACACAAAAACTGATTCATAACCAAATTTTTAATATAGCTATAAATTGGAGAGAGAGATTTAATACAGCTATAAGTTGGAGAGAAAGAAAGAGACAGAGAAAAATATAATATATTTATAAATTGGAGAGAGAGATTTAACATAGCTATATATTGGAGAGAGAGAGAGAGAGAGAGAGAGAGAGAGAGAGAGAGAGAGAGAGAGATTAAATATAGCTATAAATTGGTGAGAGAGATTAAATATAGCTATAAATTGGTGAGAGAGATTTAATATAGCTATAAATTGGAGAGACCGACAGATAGACAGACAGATAGCTGCCAGTCTTCATACTAGGTTCGATAGTCACGAAACTGTCAGAACTAAAAATATTTAACTGTTACGCAGATTATTAAAATATAGATCTTCTATAACCTTTATTAGTGAGGCTAGAGTTACCTGAATTTCGGCATGATCTTTTCCTTGTATGTATCCGTACAGGCCAATTTTCAATGATACTGTACTGAACATTTTTAAATAAGATTTTTCATTTTCTTCTTTTGACTTCTTTTTATGTACTCTAACTTTCTCGTGACTGTGGGAAGAAGTCTTTTTGCATTTAGACTGCGTCGTGACTATGGGAAGAAGTATTTTTGTACTCAGACTGTTTCGTGACTTTGGGGCAGTGTACGTAATCTATTTCGTGACTATGGGACGATGTATTTTGTACTAAGACTGTTTCGTGACTATATGACGATATATTATTGCATTTCAGGCTATTTGGTGACTTTGGAGGGTTGCTATATTTGTTCTCAGATTATTTCATGACCATGGAAGAAAGCATGTTTGTACCCAGTCTAACTATTTATACTCAGTCTGTTTCGTGGTTACGACTGATGCATTTTCCTATTCCGTCTGTATCATGGCTATCGGTGATGCACAATTCAGAGCACAAATGATAGATTAAATGTATGAATCAAGTGAATTCCACTAGCTATATTACCGAATAAAGGTGATCATCAATATCTCTATCATCCAAATCATAGCGTAGAAATTAAATGACATCGAATGTACCAGGTGCACTATCTGCTTTTGTTAGCTGTATAATTGTGATAAAATTATTACAAGTATGAAAACCCAACAAATAGACGAATTTGCGACTGTATGAAAGACAAAAGTGTAGCTATACGAAGAAAAGGAGTAAGAACCTCACACACACACACACACACACACACACAGAATTAAAAAGTATAGACATAGTAACTAAATTGATAAATTCAGTTAAATATTACAGTACTTTTATCCACAACTCACACAACTATAATTTGGAGGTTTGTTTGTGTCTGTGTTTCTCGAATTCCCAATAAAATTTCAATATTGCTGCTATAAAACAAAATTTTGCACGTTTACTTTTCAGTGTTTATCTCTCACACCTGTGTTATTAATTTACCAAGGAATTCTATTGGACATGTGGATTGAAATTAAAAATCAGGTAAATATCCATTGTGATTGCTTTAAAATAACTGAACTTTATTTTAAACATATACATAAATTCTATATTCATATACCAGTATTACGTTACTTCGACAAGCTGGCTGTGGGGACAATGGGGAGAAGATAGGTGAATATATTTTTAAGGCTTCCATCTTCCGTTTCTTTGTTTTTTTAATCAAAATTTAGTAAATTAAACTTTTCGCACGAGCAATACTAGCATGTCAACAACCGTCAGAGTAAAAATGTTTTTATTTATTTTCTTTAAGTTTATTTGCCTTAAATAACATGTAAAATGAGTTGAAGGCATGGAGGATTTTCATAAATTGTATGAATTCTATTAAACGTACGAGTTTGGATGTACTGCTTACCATTAAATGGGTTTTTGTAATCATGCAAAAAGATTGCATATATAGACTAAACATAAATATATATGTATTGGTTGCTTGAACCTAGTTATATATGTATTTATTTATTGTGTGATTACTGATTAAACATAATTATATATGTATTTATTAATTAAATATATTTATATAAGCATTTATTAATCAAATATAATTATAACTGTATTGGATATTAAAGAATCAGCAATAAAATAAACTATTTATATTTTTGACACAAGCTCGATTGCTGCAGAAATGAAGTACATAGTCAGAATTTCAGCGACATCAGAAGCGCAAATGATCTTCAATGTATGAATGACCACAGTACCAGAGTAAGTGAGGATATTTTTTGTACTCATAACTTGGCATCATGGCCCAGAGTAAGTGATAATATTTTCTCATAGTTGAAATGGATCAGTAGTTCAGTAGTATACATGTACTTCCTCAGATTTTTACAACTTAAAATAAATGTTTGCTAGTGTAGAAATGTTTTGAAAAATAAGCATTGTAACGTTGAAACTTTGCCTAAATGTGAATATGAAACAGCCATGAAAATTTAACAATTGTTAAAAATATCTTAAAAACATATTCAAAGTAATGAAATCAAGCGGAGTAAAAGAGATATGGCTCATATATATACTTGTATATATATATATATATAACTCTTTATATATATATATATATATATATATATATATATATATATATATATATATATATATATATATATATATATACACAAAATTCTCTTATCGTTAAATTGCATATTTGAATACTTTAATTTTGTTGCTTACAGATATAAAATAACAATTTGTGTTGCCTTTAGTTATATAAGATATTCCTATTTTTCACTAGAGCTGCTTCGACGGGTATGTAACGTGGATCAACAAATGGTATATTTCGTGCTTTTCCCTGGCAACTGTTCAAGTTGCCATGGAAGTAAGTATAAGTTCGATAATACCTCTTCAAACATTTTTTGTTTTCATGTTTTCGTTTTCCCTTTTTTGGCCGAAGATTGTTTTTACATTTTAGAGCTTCTGACCATAAAACGTCCTATAAAACGTCCACAAACTAAGGTTGAATTTGAAATCGTTTAAATAAGAAACAAAACAGATTTAAACAGCGAACATGTCTTGAAAATAAAAAAGGGGGAACAATCATCTTTTTCGTATACTGAGGAATACAATTTGAAATTTCATCCCGCCAGCGAATGTTGTTGCAGGATATTACGATATCTGCGTTATGCTTATTTTATGCCATCGGCAAAATAACTTGGGAAGCATTTGGTTTGGTCCGGTGTTTTACGGCAGAGAAGGACGTAAATATTATCTAGCGTAGAGGCAGTTAGATGAAGTCGCCTAGGGACACACTGATCAATCATAACACAGGCATAAACATGTATACAGACTCGCAACATTAAAACATAATACCGGAAGAAAGAACAACGGGGAGAGTTCATGTTAGAATTCTCACTTCATGTAAAGAATATAATGCTGCTGCTGCTGGTAACGACAAAAAAAAGGAGAGATATTCATACAAATGACAGCATTGTTGGATCTGTGATGTATTGATACATCCGTGTATAATATTTTGTGATGAAATCACAGCCATGGAACAAGAAATACACATTTTCTATGACAATTTCCAGGGGTATGATCAGACATGTTCTCTTTCAGAGCAAGTATTTAAATTGGCAACAAAAAAAAAAAAAATATTTGTTTTACCCCAGAATCCAAATCTTTGCTTAAATAGTAAACATTGTCTATATGGTTATCAATCGGTATTCAGTTTAATAATAAAACCATAAGGAATATATTATTATGGAAAGTAGCGGTCAAACGTTTAATCTTTTATATATTACGTGTTACTAATATCAACAACAGCCTTACTGCCTTAATAGGAATAAAATAGAAATCTATCACTACCTCCCTCTGTTATAGCTTTTGCTTCCATCATTTTTTTCGTCGCCAGTGCCTGTAAATATCGTCACCGTTGTGGTAGACTATTGAACACCAGCACTGTCTCAGATGTTGACTTTAAATATGTGCTGCATATTACATTATACGCTGTGCATATTTCATTATACGTGGCGCATATTCCATTATACGTGGTGCTTATTTACATTTGACATCGTGCGTATTCCGTTATACATAGTGCATATTTTATTATACGTGGTGCGTATTCCATTATTCGTGGCGCGTATTTCATTATACATGGTGTAGATTCCTTTTTACGCGGTGCTTATATCATTATACGTGGTGGATATTCCATTATACGTAGTACATAATACATTACACGTGGTGAATACTCCTTTATGCGTGGTGCTTATTGCATTATACGTGGTGCATATGCCATGATACGTGGTGCATATGCCATGATACGTGGTGCATATTCTGTTATACATGATGTATATTCCAATATACGTGGTCCAGTCGACTTTATATACATTGCTTTTTACATCATACTATTTCAGTAATTTGATACTTTTCGCTTACATCGGAAGACCGGCTGTTGACCCTCACACTATGTAAATTCAGAGTTTCCTGGACCAATCACGTAGACGATATAATGTTCAAGTCTCTGATGTAGACCTGGCAAGGATGGGTGTTGACACAGGTGTGAACAGGGTCCGATTGAAGGAAATCATGAAACATTTGAAGAACGCAGGTGAAGACACGAGCGTTGTACCATCTACGTCGGGTAAACGTCTGAGCAAATTTGATTCTTGATATTCGCCGTGAAGACGGTCACCTAGGGTATATCAGTATTTTCCTTAACTTTTTTTAGCTGTATAAGACCATGGATTCCATTGTGGGCCGTGTGGGGAAAAATAAGCGTTGCTAACGTTAAAACGACGACCCGAAGGCCAGTTTATTTTACTGGTAAGACCCTTTATGTTTGCCCAGTAAGGTTTTCTCAACCTTTACACAACCGAATTCATTATATGGTCTAACTGATTTATTGCATTGTTTTGTTTAAAGAGATTGTTTTAAAATTGAAACATTTTCTAATTTTGAAACATTTTCCCACAGTGAAGCCCGATTATGTCAGTGAGGTCATAAGCGTACCACGTAGGTGTGCGACGGTTTCGAAAGTACTCCCATTTTCGACAAGTATTTTTTTACTCATAGAAAAAAAATCACTTATTCCAAATGGAAGGTGCGCTATTTGATGAAAATGACTTGCTTTCCATGAAATGGACAGTTTATGTCAAAGTCCCTGTCCTTAAAAACGTTTCTTCAATTAGAAAAGTAAAACTTCATTTCAAATTATATTGTGCAATAGTTTCGAAGCAATGTTCTAATATTATTCATTTTACGCATTCAAAAATCAATAAAGGGAGATAATAAATACACATGAATAGTTTTCACAGGAGTTTGTTCAAAGTCACACTTTCAAAACTTTATTTCAAATCTGGATAAAATAATTATAAATATCTAATATTAGATAATAATCACAATATCAGTTTCTAAATTCATTTGCATATCTCATAATGCTGCATATTTTAAGCTATTGTGGACAGGTACTTCGTTATCAATATCGTAATTTCTAAATAAGTAGCACTGGTCTTTTATCCCGTAATAAATTAGAGGTTGACATAAAATCACAGATTCCACCAGACAACCCCGTTACACTAGCTTTACGCTAAAATATGCATTAGATGGAACATTTGTTTTATCGCAAATGAAGTATGTATACGGTCTGTCTGATTTGCCACCAAGACCAAAAGATAAAAATGGCGTGTTTCTTGTAACATACTCAAAAAAGTGGGTAGGATGGTAGGCATTTAAAGAAATGCCTGTCAAATACGCGGCGTCTCTGCTATATATACACAACCACATATCGAAAGATAAAATGTAAACACTACATAACCACCGACCTAATTTATAAATATTGTTGGTAGAATCAAAAGTTGTTGGGGTAAAACGGTGTGTCTCTCAGGTTACAGGAAACAAGTAATTTTTTGTTTACTGAAAAAAAAAATTGAATGAATCAAGTGTTAGATCAATTAAATTATAAACTGGAACCTGTCCTATAAAATTCATATTGTTGGGCCAAGACAATGCTGTTCTATAATCCTAGTTTACTCTGACCCCTTCCACCCCATTTTATACTGAAGCGTGCATAAATGTCAAAATATCTAAAACCGCTCAGGTGGCCTAGTGGTTAGAGCGTCCGCCTTGGATGCGGGAGGTCGCGGGTTCGAACCACGGCTGAGTCATACCAAAGATTTCAAAAAATGGTACTAACAGCTGCCTCGCTTGGCGCTCGGCATTTTAAAAGGTTGTTGTTATGACTGGTCAGCCTGGTGTCAAGATAATGTGACAGGGTGGGACATCATGCCACATGTCTGCGGCATGATGCCTCAGTGCTAAACATCACTATAAACTGTCACACTGCAGACATCGTAGCGATATGACTGAAAATTTTTTAAAGCTACGTTTAAAATCGAAATCACACACTCAAAATATCTAAAATAGGGCGTAACGGTCAGAGGAAGCTCTGACTAACTTTTCTGTGCATTCTAATTTACTGCACTAAATGGACATTTCTTTACAATGATACCTTTGCTTTGCTGAGGAAAATAATGATATACTCTAGGTGACCGCCTTCATTTATCACGAACATCTGAAATCAAAACTGACGCAGAAGTTATCTTGAAGATCATTCGTGTCTTTGCTGGCGGTCTTCATATTTGGAATTTTCTTCTTCAATCGGACCCTGTCCCTAATCGTGTCAACTTCCATCCATACCAGGTCTATATCAAACAATGACTCGATTATTATATCATCTACTTCTTGGTCTACGAACCGTTAAATAGGCGTTCCTAGAACAACCGAATTGAGCGCACATGTAAACTTTTCAGATGACATTTTCTCACTTGTGAGGGTGAACTTTTGATGCAAGAAAACCAAACCTCACAAATTTCAGCGTCTTCTCAAAACCGACCACTTCTATCTTGACATTATGGGATTGCGGTCTGCGTGCAAGATTTACTAGCCTCCGAAACAGAAGGGCTTGACAACATGTAAATCTATGACCTCCGAAATTAAAGATCTGACATGAGCAATATTACGTTTTCTCGAAAGCACGTCGTAACACATTTTTACAAAGGATTTTATTTAATTTAAGTTATAATCAGGTCATATATTAGCGAGTCATGAAAATAACCAAGGTAGTGGGTCCAAGTGTTTGTAACTATATTGTTACTCTTAAGAGACAGACGTGTCCTTAGAGCTGGTCAGCGAAGGGATAATATCCAAAACTGGATAGTAATTCGCCAGATAGAAGAGTCGTTTATTTAGCGACTATGGCGCAGAGTGCATGACAACAGCCAGTCGTCGGATGTATTCGGTAACGTCCGTAAGAGTAGCGGAAAGTATCATATTACTAAAATAGTAAAATGTAAAAGGCGCTGCATATAAAGTTGATTAGACCATGTATATTAGAATATGCACCACGTATAACGTCATATGCAGCACGTATAGTGTAAAATGCACCACGTATAATAGAATATGCAGCACGTATCATGGAATATGCACCACGCATAATGTAATAAGCACCATGTATAATGGAATATCCACCACGTATAATGGAATATGCACCACATATATAAAAAGTTAATAACAGAAGACAGTCATGGCGTTCCATATCAGTAGCCGACTCAGGCTGATGCGGTAGTATGATTTGAGCCGGCACCATTTCTGCCTCGTGATCAACAAGCTAATCGGTTATTGAGTAACCTGTAGTAGTGTAATAATAGTGATTTGAGACCGACCGACTAATAGTGGCTCCAAATCCCTGAACTCCTTCTAATACCCACATGATATTTCCACACTGAGGAGTTTGCACATACGTGCTCGAGATTATAACCCGCGTGGGCTTCACCCCCACCCCTACCCCCATAGAGGCGTCACAATTAGACCAATACACACAGTTGCAGCTAACGCACTACTGTTATTACTGGTCGCCGCAATACTAAATAGAACATAAAATGTGGAGATTGTTTCCTTTGTGAGAATATATTAAACTATACAAATACATTACTACAGCAATATTATTATTGTATATACTATATTTTGCGGATATTATTTCTTTTCCCAAGAAATTTGATGCGTATAGTATTTTGAAAGGATTCATGAACATAGTTAAAGCGGTAATCACAATGACTTCGATAATTAAATTATTTATTATGTTTTACAAATCTTGTTGGCTTTGCTTCTTTCGTTACTTAGCTTATGACAATAATGTGGTAATAAGTTGAATGCAATGACAAATCTACGCCGGCTACATTCCCCGACAATTATATTGAGCCACGAAGAATGGATCAGCAAAGAAGATAAAACTCTCGACTGTTTTTAAACAACGGCGCACTTGTCTGTTTAACAGCTTTTGGAAAAAAAGAGAAACACGGTAAAGGCGTAATCCGGGTACTTTAAGGTGCACGTGGTGCCAAATTCCCGGTATGCACAATCGCTGGAGACATAAATATTCTCAGGCAGATATTTCATATAACAGTGGGAGAGTTTATTCCAGTGAAGAAATGTAATCAGTTACAAGTAATTCTCGTGGCGACATAAAGTAGTCCCAGCACAGTTACTTAACTATAATCGGTGGCTGTTGAAGATTAAACGATTAGGATGGTTGAGCTGGAGACCTTGTTGACGGAAATCAAGAAGTATGACAACGTAGTGAACAGATACCGGATCGAGGTGTTAGGGACCTAAACGTGTAGATTATTTACATTAAATTCAAACCGGGTGAATGTTTATCAGTGAGCTCACAGTAGTATATTGGTCTCAGTGGGAAGCCTCGTGGGGGATCACACGGGTTGCAATAGCGCACTTACGCGCAAATAAATCCGCTAAGGGAAAATATAATGTGGGTAGTGGAAGAGGTTTATGGATTCTGAACCATTATTAGTCTGCTGGTCTCTTCGCTATTATCACACCACTCATGTATATGATAGGTGGGTAGGTTACTCTCTACTTTTAATTTTTTTTCTTCATGTCAATGACCAACCACTGTGGTGTACACATTACTACGTGTATAGGAAACGAGGAAGCGGCCATAGTTTTTATCTATATACTTCCTTTTTCTTCTATCGGAAGAAACTTCAAACAATACACATGTGCACATATCATTGCTATTTACATGTCCAATTGTATATTACAAATGTGGTAAAAGTAATTGCAGTTTTTATCAGTTTTTAACTTTGTTGTAATGCTCAGCCAGCTGCAAACACCATAAACTATGATCTGTTGTCTGTAATGCTCAGCCAGCTGCAAACACCATAAACTATGATCTGTTGTCTGTAATGCTCAGCCAGCTGCAAACACCATAAACTATGATCTGTTGTCGTTTGATGCGCCGGTAGATCAGGGTTTAGATTATTTGTCCTATCTATTTTGGACCATGAGGTATGGTAATTATATTTATCTGCTATTGTTGTGTTCCCGCCGTAACAAAACTTCGGAAGGATAGAAGGAAAATACAATAAAACAACAAATCGATAACACGACATAACGACAATGCGACGAAAGACAAATAATCAAACAAAGAAACAAGTAGCAACTATCCTGCCATAAAGTGACAAACCAAATTGGACAAAATTACAACGCGAGGAATAATATTGTTTTATTCTGTCGTTTTATAGCAACATATTTGCTGTAATGTCGTATTGTCGTTTTTCACTCTGCATTTGTTGTGTTATCGCCTTTCGTTTTAATTCATTGTCATTTTGTCGCGGGTACAAAATGATGAAACAAGAAGGCAGAAAAGAGCCCACCCTAAGGAGGACTTTAAGGCATCTTTAATAAAATTCGTCAACTGTTAGTAGCTATATCCATAGATTTCACAAGTACAGGACATTTAAGTAAATATACATAATTGTTTTAAATATATACATCTTTTTGTTTAGGTTTCAATCATCTTATCAGCCATCATACTTTTGAGACAGGATGAAACAGTTAAATGGCTTCCGGGTTCATCTCGATCAACACGTAAACGCCAAGGTCATTCCACTCCTTCTTGGATAATCCAGAGCGACAAACAATCTCCAAACGAACGTAGAAGTTCGTTACCAAAACGAGAGTCTGTGAGAATAATCATAGCAATGGATAGACATATTTATTCTGGATTGAATGTTTTCACAATAGACGTGTGACATGTTTACAGCTTAATAACAAAAAACACGTACACATGTACACACGGTGATTTTAATCAGGCCCAGCCCTAAGGCAAAGTGAACGAGGCAACCGCTTGGGGCCCTGCGCTCATATCTGGCTATGGGCGCCCGCAGCATGGGTCAAGGGGGGTCACGTGACGTTCTTTTCAAGTCGGTGTATAAACTAGACAAAGTGGCAAAATCAGTCGCAGACTTCCTACACACCCATCTATTCACTAAGATTGTCAGTCCTGTTCTAATGTTTGGGTTTCGAAGCATTTTTGATCGCTTGAATTTTGTTTTAGCTACCTTTTTCCATTAATAATGAGGCCAGCATACTCCAAAGTTCGAATGCTTAATACTATTAGTTACACAATTTGTCCAATACGAACTTCAGGCTGACTCCATAAATTTCGTACACGGTTACCTACAAACAACATAACGAAGGTATCCTACCGAAATCCTTTGCATTTGACGACATAATAGCGACACACCCCCAATAACTAACCCCGGACAAAACAACAACAAAAGCCCCCAATAAAATAATATCTATAGGAAGAAGAATCCTTGCATCTGTGCTAAATAGTAATTTATTGAAAAACCTTCGACTCAGTTAATTGGAATTTCTTGCAGAAAAAACTATACTATCTATGAGGTTTAGTGAATCTTGTTGTAAGTGGTCAAGGCTGTTTTGTAACAACTCTAAAAGTTGTTTTATAAACAATGGAAAAATGTTATCACTTTAGGCTTGAAAGAGGATGTCGTAAATGGGATCCTCTTGTGCCTTATTTGTTTATCATTGGTGTTGTGATTTCAGCAAATAAATTTGAAGCAAAACGTGGACTACGAGGACTCATCTTTGAAGTCAGTGAGTATAAATTGGGTCAGTATGCCGATGACGCTTTTATTCTTTTCGATGCATCTTCACATTCTCTTAAAGCAACTATGCTTTTCTTTCAAGGCTTTTATCTATTATCTGGACTTTAATGTAGCATAGCAAAACAAAAGTTATTTGGATTGGAAACAAGAAATATTCCAATGGAAGAGTATGTCTTAAACTGGTCTTCTTCTAAGTGAACGCTCCTTGGCATCGATATTTTTCAAGACTTGCAACAAATGGTGGAAATTAATTATAGAAAGAAACTAACGAATGCAAAAGCATATTGCAAGCTGGAGTCAAAGACATCTTTCAGTAGTAGGTAAAGTAATTGTTGTAAAAGCCTTGTTTTGCCCATATTCATACATCTTTTTTCCGCACTTGCAAATCCATCAGCAAAAAGTGAAGCAGAACTAAATCGTACTTTATTTAAGTTTGTATGGAATGGTACATCATCGTAAGCCAAGGTTCCGATATGTTAACCCTATCTACACCTTGGCGGATCGAGCAGGTATTTTAGTGCTTTGTCCTAGCGACATCTGTTGGATTTCATGAGTTACCTCCCTTAGTATTCAATGCCAACTAACCAATAGCGTGTAACAGCGGCATTGTACATCGGTCGAAATTGGTGGGAGGCAATTGACTTCAAAATGATACTTTGTAAGTTTAAAATCGAGCCTATGACTGCATAGAGGGAAGCCATTATAAGCGTATTTGGGTGAAAGGTACTTGTACAAAACACGATCCGGTAGTAGAAAATTGCTTATTTATGAGTCGATTCAAGTTAAATGCTTCCCTTGTCTCGATCATGTAGGAACTGTTTTCAAATTAAAACAACTTAATTTTGATTGGATGCGGTGGCTTGCCACCGCATCCAATGAAATTCACAAACACAAAGCACACAAATATCTGCTCCATCTGCCACGGCGTAGATAGGGTTAACACATCGGAACCTTGGCTAGAAAGATGGGTTTGGTAAAGTAGAAAGAATTAAGTGTGATATACTAGTAGCCCCGGAGAATGAGGGAGGATTGAATATGATACACATTTATTAATTCTTTAGATATATTAAGTTAAGATGAGTTAAAAGATTACTGGAAAACGAGTATGGAGCATGGAAGAACCTAGTCAATACAACTATGTTCAGAAATGTACCGCATACTTGGAAGTTAGGGAAGAGGAAATTTGGAGAATTTGGTAAGCACATTAAAAAAAACAGTTTTTGGAGAGATATAATTTTGGCAGAATCGAACTGGAAAGAGGAACTGGAAGTCCAAATTTGTATGTATCGCTTAATTTTTTCTTTAAAGTTTTGTTCCACCTAGAATGTTCTATCAATACAAATCATGGAAAGAAGCCGGCATTGAAGTTTTGGACGATTTAGTTGATGATCACGATAATTTAATACATTCTGAAATAGCGAGAAACTGAATACTTCTTAATATCCAACATTCCAAAATCATGGAAAGGTAAAATCAAAAACCATTTGTCTCACAAGTTTGATAAGCAGCAGGATAAAATTAAAATGATGAACTTCCAAAAACAATACTCATTGAAGTTTGTTTACAAATATTTTGTAAAAAAGACAAAGAGGCAACACACTGCTAAGCAAAAGATGTAGATAAAAATATTAAATAAAAATATAAGCAGTGAGGAGTGGTCTGAGACTTATAGCCGGGCGAAACTTTGTACTTAGGATAGAAAGTTGATCTCTTTTAATTTTAAATTTATTCATAGAATAATTGTCCTTTGTAATATTTGTTAAAAAATTAACACATTAGACGACGACGAAAAATGCACTTTCCGTAGGAGTGAGAATGAAAGTATTGAACATTTGTTTTAAAACAGCCATATTACTTCACAGTTTTGTTACCGTTTTACTAAACGTTTTGCACCTTGTTGTCATAATATTGTACATACGCCCGAAAGATAAATATTTTTCGGAAGTGAACAATTGGACATTCTGTGCAATCTCTTGCTTATTTTGGCTAAATAGTATATTTACACTTGAAGATTTGATATGCAAAATCCTTCCGTTTATGTTTTTAAGTAAATAGTTAAAACTCATAAGAACATTGAAAAGTTTTGTGCTAAGTTAAGTTAAAAAGAGGACTGATTTCTTAAAAATTGGCAGCAACCATGAACATGCAACTTTTGCAATTCGGTAAACAGGAAAACATACTGTAATATTACAAAGTCTATGTCACCTAGACGCTGTATACTTGTGTCAGTCTAATTTCTGTGTCTAAAGTGATTGTGTGCTATATGCATATGTGCAATCGTGTGTGTTTTCTTTCTTTTTTCTGTGCATTATATTTATTATCACTAGTCAATCTGATAACCAGAACTGTTTAATTGTTAGGTGAAATTTGGATCGTGTCACACGACCCAGTGGTCAATCTATTACCGGGATAATTTTAAAAAAGTGAAAATTCTACCTACAAAGCTATCATCACTGCCAATCCCCTGTATCAGCACTGTCATTCTCCTATATCGTCACCGTCAGTCCCATGTATCATCACTGTCAATCCTTCGTATAAGCACTGCTAAATCCCCTGTATCAGCACTCCCAATCCCTGTATCAGCACTGTAAATCTCCTGTATCAGCAGTGTCATTCCCCTGTAACAGCACATCCAATCCCTTATATCAGTTCTGTCAATCCCCTATCAGCACTGTCTTTCCACTGTATCAACACATTTAATCCCTACTGTCAATCCTCTGTATCAGCATTTCTAATCCACTGTGTCAGCACTGTCAATACCCGGTACTCTTCCGACAACTCGAACGGAAGATATCTTAAACTTTCTTGCGGTACTTCACAATGAATGAGTATGGTCGAGTTCGTATACCTGTCCCATACTTACAACCCTTCCGCAAATATTTGTGACCCAACATTGTTTCAAAATTGACAAAAGGCACATTTATAAAACTTTACTAGGTCACGAGTCCAGAATCCTGGATAGTTCCAGTTGTTATGTATATTTAATTTTTATTGTGTGCTTGACCTTTGTCCGAAAGTGACAGTAGAGTAGTTATGGCGTACCCGATTAATGTCTCATTTGTCAGTTATTTATAAGTTGTTTACTGATATTTGAGTTCAAGGTCTAACCGTATTTACAAATTTAGAATGTTCAGGAAGAGAACGTGTGATCCATATCCTGTTCATTTTAATTTGTCTTATTTGGCTTTTATATAAAGTTGAGGTAAAAAAATAAATATTTATTAATATTTTAATATCGGTCTGAAATCATTTACTGTTGTGTTCAGTTATAATTTGAGAGGAATCACTTATTTAAATTAGTCATTGAAATTGCAAAGTGATCAGTGAATATTTGGACAAGAACTCTATTTAGGGATTGTTGCGAATTTATTCAAGGACATTCTGGATTATATCTTTGTGATACATCAAGGCTATTGGTGCATCAACCTATTCGAGACTATTTGTACATCAGCACATTCGTTTTTAGAATTCATTCGGAACACTCTATACTTTTGTATTTGTGATAGAACAATTAGGAGTATTTGGGATTCAGTTCACAATAATGTAAGTTCATTTTAAATTTTCACTTTGTATTCAGGAGAAATAAAGTTTTTGTTAAATTTTACAAAGCTTGTTGGATTTGTTTTTGTTTGTGTTACATAGTTTAAGACCATTGAGTCGCAACACAGTCGTTAAACCTAACTTGGAATTTCCACATATAACGCCTCGACCACTCCCGTTAAAAAAATCGTCTCGATATCTATCTTTTCAATAAGTATACTCTCAATTTTCGACCCTCGCGCAGTCTAACATTCACGTTAAGTTAGCACCTCTGCTATCTGGTGATTTACTGTCCAGTTTTGGTTATTATCCGTACGGCGACCACCTGGGCGGACGTACATGTATGTTCATAGTCTAACAAAATAGTTCCAAAAAATTTCTTCACTGTAACCGGAATAAGGAATTATTCTTCGAAAAATGCGTTTACATGCGGGTTTTTTGAAAATGTAAAATTCATGCTCATTGGATCACTTCTGTTGTCAAATCTTCAGTTTCCTAGGTGGGTAATTTTTGCATGTTGTCGAGTTCTTCAATTTCGGAGGTAAGTAAGCTTGCGTGTAGTTGGCATTACATAATGCTTAAATAGAAGTGATCTATTTTTAAAATAAACACCGGAACTGATGAAATTTGCCAGACAACCAACTGCATGCCGTAAGAGGTGATTAATAACGACATGAGCTGTGGTGGTTTAGTGGTTAGCGTGCCGGACTCGCAATCGAAACGATGAGGTTTGAATGCTACCATTGGATCAGAATAGAATGGCTACTGGGTCCCCTATCCTACCAGCTCCATGACTGAGACCATGGTTATAAATAGCTGCAAGCCTAAAATTTCCAGCACATTCTACTCCGTACCATATAAAAAAAAAAATAACTATGTAAAGATAGCAATCCAAATAAATCTCTCTCTCTCTCTCTCTCTCTCTCTCTCTCTCTCTCTCTCTCTCTCTCTCTCTCTCGAACAATCAGTCAAGAAAATCTCATTTGAAACAAGAAAAAAAGTCTTATTAAAAATACACGTGAAACCTCGGCCTAGCTCTTGACTATTGGAGCTTGAATCACACAATCGTGAAATTAGAATAGATACAACGAGTTATGCGAGAAAACATATAATCATGTTCTTCACGGGTTACTTTGATTAACTAAAACAAATTATATATTAGTTGGTGAAAAAGCTACATATCATTGCATCCATGCCACTAATTCAATCCCACTTCTGACGCCGTACTTATATATATATATATATATATATATATATATATATATATATATATATACTTATATATATATATATATATATATATATATATATATATATATACTGCTCTTATATATATATATATTGAAGAGAGAGAGAGAATAAATGAAATAAACGATAGCTTGTTTTAAAACCAAGAACTTATTTACCAAGAAAGAAAAAAGGAAAAATACATTGATATGCTGTCACGAGCAATATTGAATCAACAAAATTGCAAGATTTTAGATGTATTAAATACTGAAACAATATTCAATTTAAGTCTGAATAATTTCTTGTATTGTCTTAATTACACACAAACTATTATAACTCATTTGATAGAAGAACTGAGAAGTTGTCTACATGCAATGCGGAATTTGTTGTATGTTAATATAACAGAAATAGCTACACGTTGTCTATTTTAATAAAAGAGAGAAATGCCCTAGTCATGTACAAGATGTGACGTTATCCTGTGCACATAACAAGTGTGACGTTATCCTCTCCACATAACAAGTACGAAGTTATTCTGTCCTCATAACAAGTGTTCTGTCCACGTAGCAACTGTGAAGTTATCCTTTCTACATAATAAGTGTGAAGTTATCATGTCCACATAAGATGCGTTTATATTCTATTTAAATTCAATATGATGTGTGAAAACAAAGAAAATAACAACAAACACAACACTCGTTTTAGGATGCCAAAAACCTCCCGACGGAACCTTACTCCAACGCAGGCTTAGGCACATCATTCAAGCGGCACTCGGCACCGACTGAACTGGGAAATAACTATAAAACAGTTAGCCGTCATTTATTCATTACATACATGTCACTGCCTGGTCAAATATCCCGACTCAGCTGACATACCATTGAACGGTACAATGCATAGTCTGCAATAGTTTGCACATTATGGTGCAAGTACAAATATACATGTTATAATTGCGTACACGAAGAAAAACATTCCAATGGGTCGACGATTCTTTTAAGCCTAAATAATGGAATCGTCAAGGGTGAGAATAAATGAATAAAAATACATATTAACAAGCCCGTACATGAAATATAACTTCAACAAGAATGAGTGTACCATTCTCACCATGAACAGCAGTCATAATTCATACCAAGTTGTAAAACAGGTTACAAATAAGAATGTAACTCAAAACTATACACAATTTTAAATACTGTATCAAACACAAATGTTAGAAATATAGAGAAACGGAAGTGTCTATCCATACCCATACTGCTGAAAGACTCAACTATAATCAACGAGTCATTGTCCTGACAATGACTAAACGTCAAAAATGGAGAATCGTTTCAAACAGTATAGGTTTCATGCTCTTTGCAGAACATTATGTTTAGATTTTTTTTTAAAATCCGCCTCTCCTTTAAAATTTACTTTAACTGAATTCCTGAAATTTACCGTTAAATTTAATGAAAAGTTAAAGACTGTCCTAACTGCAAGTTAGACTGTCCAAATTGCAAGTTAGATTGTCCAAAATTACAAGTTAGACTGTCCAAATTACATGTTAGTCTGTCCAAAATTACAAGTTAGACTGTCAAAATTACAAGTTTGACTGTCCAAGTTACAAGTTAGATTGTCCAAAATTAAAAGTTAAACTGTCCAAATTACAAGTTAGACTGTCAAACTTACAAATTAGACTGTTCAAATTACAAGTTAGACTGTACAAATTACAAGTAAGACTGTCCAAAATTGTCGACTGCATTACCACTCTTGATTAAAGCTTGGTTCTGCTGTTGTTTGTGACGTCAATCAAGAATGAGCCGACCAGCCACTGATGTAGAAGTGTACCGATTACACGATCATTTCAAGTAAATATTACACATTTTATGCAGTATAAAGTTAAGCATTGTAATAAAGTAGGCGAGTGTTTCTTAACAGAAGACATTAGTCAACCATGATTACTCTGTCAAACAGGAAAGTATTCAGAAGAAAGTTTTGAGTTGGCTATACAGCTCGTTCGGTTGGTGTCGCAAGCATAATACACGCGATCAGACTATCACAAATTTTGTAGATGTTGAGGAAAAGAATAACTGCATACTTATCTTGAAGATAAACATTGGAGAAAAATAAGGAAGTGAATGCGAGAGATAGAGAAGAAGATTGGAAAATAAAGTTAGTCAAACAGATAATACTGCTGACTGGTAGCACGGGACACAGTAAGTTAGTCAAACAGATGATACTGCTGACAGGTAGCATGGGACACAGTAAGTTAGTCAAACAGATAATACTGCTGTAGCACGGGACACAGTAAGTTAGTCAAACAGATAATACTGCTGACAGGTAGCACGGGACACAGTAAGTTAGTCAAACAGATAATACTGCTGTAGCACGGGACACAGTAAGTTAGTCAAACAGATAATACTGCTGACAGGTAGCACGGGACACAGTAAGTTAGTCAAACAGATAATACTGCTGACAGGTAGCACGGGACACAGTAAGTTAGTCAAACAGATAATACTGCTGACAGGTAGCACGGGACACAGTAAGTTAGTCAAACAGATATACTGCTGACAGGTAGCATGGGACACAGTAAGTTAGTCAAACAGATAATACTGCTGACAGCTGATATGGGCCACAATATGTTAGTAAAACAGAACATTACTGACAGCTGGCACAGTAGGTTAGTCAAATAGGTAATACTGTTGCTGTACGCTTAATAATAATTTCAAAAGAACTAAAACATTCACAATGGGTCAAGATGACCTCATTCTAAAAAACGGACAACGGGACTCGCAATTTATTTATATATAACACAATGCAGCATAAAATGTATGCACACCGTGTCGGCAAATGATGATAATAGCTGCTGATTTCATCATCTCTTTTAAAACAACTATGGTTTCGGAATAGAGTTTAGCTTATAATGTACAGATGAACGCTCAGAAGCTTAAAATAGCAATGAAAATGTATCCTCTATCTAGCCATATCTGATATCTTAACACTGTATCCATGAAAAAGTATCTCCTGTGTATGGCCACATCGAATATCTTAACAATGTATCCATGAATTTGTATCTCCCGTGTATAGCCATATCAGATATGTTAACACTGTATCAGTTAAATCGTGTATCCATTATAAGGTCATATCTGATATCTTAACACTGTATCCATGGAAATGTGTCTCCTGTGCATAGCCATATCAGATATTTTAACACTGTATACATCAAAATGTATCCTGTGTCTAGCCATATCGGATATCTTAACAATGTATCCACTTTGTGTATCTCATTTACATAGCTATATTGGATATCTTAATATCGAATATCCTAACACGGTATCCATGAATTTTGATCCAGTGTATAGCAATATCAGATATCTTAACAATGTATTCATGAATTTGTGCTTCCTTTGTATAGCCATTAGGTTATAATAGCACTGTACGAACCTATGATTTTTTTTTATCACTAGACATATTTTGAAGAAGATGTGCACCATATATTTTTGTACTGTGCATTAAATATGCTTTTGCTTAAAAACTTAAAATGAACACATAATAATTATTTATTACCATTCTTGTACATGTGTGTGTGTGTGTGTGTGTGTGTGTGAGAGAGAGAGAGAGAGAGAGAGAGAGAGAGAGAGAGAGAGAGAGAGAGAGATCTTTCTTCAGTGGCCAACTACATTTCAGATCTTTCCGTATGACAATGAGACAGACACAATTTTCACATTTATGTACTTGTACCCACGACAATTTGTCAGGCATATACATGTACAGAGTTTATATGTAGCATAAATAAGCAATCCATCTTCTTTAACGTATATTTACTTATTTTGGGGGACTCAAAAGTAGGAGTCACGTGTGTGTGTGCCTGTGTATGTGTCTATGTGTTTGTGCCCATGTTAGAGTGTGTGTACGTTTTGTGTGTGTGTGTGTGTGTGTGTGTGTGTGTGTGTGTGTGTGTTGAGAGAGAGAGAGAGAGGTATAAATTTTTCACTATAGCCAACCACACTTAAGAATTTTCTGTTTCAAAATGAGACAGCTCCACGTTTGATGTTCATGTGTATGTGCCTTCGACAATTTGTCAGAAATACAGAACGTTTATCTGTGGAATAAATGAGCAATCTATCCAACATTTTTAGCATATATTTATTTATTTTAAAA
>JAECUM010020782.1:0-29904 GCA_016617855.1 Megalonaias nervosa | reverse complement strand
ATATAGTTAAGTTCGCTGATTGTATCGTGGTTAACTCAGTAGACCATGGAGAGATAATATATTGTTTGTTCACAAAACTGTCAATGTTCACGACACATTTCACTGTATCAGTACATCCCTAATTAAAGTAGGAGCTTACATGACAGACAGGATGACAATTTTTTTCCTTCGAGTCTCGGTAAGTAAATAGTTTTTAGATTTTAAGTCGTGATATATCAGTGCTTGCGTATCATGTAATAATTTCCAACAATTAGCACTGCCTTTTAAATGAGCTGTTGAAAAATGTCCTATCCCTTTTTCGGTTGCAAATTGGACTTAGGTTTTTAAATATTGATCTGTAGGTGAACATCTATTCAGTTGGTATTTTCATACTCTTCGTTTGTGTAGAAGCGATTATTTTATGTTTCTATTTCTCAGCGCGCAACTATACCCATCCTACGTTTTGTCTGTCTATGCCAGAGATATTTTAGAAAGTAAATTGAACAAATGTGAATCCGTGTTGTTTCATGTTTTGAAGTAACAAGCAGGAACAATATGTTTTAACCACTAATAAATAAATATTTAATTATGCATTTGTTAACATTTATATAGGTAAGTAGGTAGTACGTGCTTTTGATTCGATTCATGCTTACTAAATGTGTATTTCAATGCGATTATACTTTTGTAGTTAGATCTTTTAAGGCTGCAAACTCAGATCTAATTCATTTTGAACTTTTGTTGTCATGAAGCTTAATTTTTCATCAAACGAACTGATTAGCTGCTCAGCTTTAGTTAATAGCTTGGCTATTCAGCAAGATTTAGTGAAGAGTTAAAAATGTATAGCGGCCATATTTTGGGTCATCTTATGCACCTCGTTTATTATGGGATCCCAACAATATCATTGCACCTCGTTTATTATGGGATCCCAACCAAGCCTAAACCACCACGCGTAGGTAGGGCTCAGGCAGAACATAAACTTCAGCATTTTGAAGAAGAAAAAAAACCTGTTTCGTGTTCAAAATGGGGAATCATTATATCATTGAATTGCTTTCTAATATAAACTTAATAATTGGTTGATATAAACTTAAAAAATGATTCTGATTAGATTTTCTCAGAAATGCAAATGTTGTACCGCTGGAAAGAGAGTTCCTAAAATGATTGTAATGAATATTAATAATATCAGAAAGTTTAAAAAAAAAACAGTAAAGAGCATTAATATAAGTAATGATAGGGGCCACTATAGGGACAATGGGAATGTCCATTCAAAACCCCCCTGGGCCACTATAGGGACAAAATTTATAGGGACACTGGGAATTACCATTACAAAACCCCCTGGGCCACTATAGGGACAAGACAAAAGGATGGGTTTGTATAGGGACAATATGAATGATTACGTCACGGTACTGGATATTAGCAACAATGTTCCAAGGGGCTCACACCGGGGAAGGAGGGCATCACTTTAGACCACGTGGAAAAAAACGAAGGAAGGCGATCGTTTGCTAAAGTGATGTTGAATTGCTTGTGGGGTAAAATGGCACAACGACCGTGTTTACCCAAGACGGAGTATTTGTCCGATCCTTCCCGCTACGTCCAGATGATTCACGACAAAACTAAAGCCATGACACACGTAGAGGTCCTTCGTGAGGACTTGATCTTACTCAGTTACAAAGAAGAACTGGACTTTGTAGAAGCCGACGAATTTGGAAATGTCATCATTGGGGCCTACATGACAGCCCATGATCGCTTAAAATTGTACGAAGCTTTAGAACTGTTAGGAGATCGTGTGCTGTATTTTGACACGGACAGTTGCATCTACATCGATCGGCTGGGTCAAAGTCACCCTGTCATCGAAGGAGACCGTTTGGGAGCCTGGACGGACGAGCACCCCAACAACAAGATTCTAAGTTTTGCCAGTGGCGGTCCCAAAAATTACGGTTACGAATGCCGGGACCCACAAGAAGTGTACACCGAGTATAAAGTGAAAGGAGTGACTCTCAGTTATCGTACCAGTCAAGTGGTGAGCTCAAAGAAACCTTGCAGTCTGGAGAGGATCGAGATTTTAAAGTGACCACCTACCAGCCTCACAAGATTGTACGTTTAGCCACCCACCAAATCGTCAGTCGACCTTTGAAAAAGTCTATCAAATCGTGTACCAGAAGCGAGTGGGACTTCCCAACCACTTCACTTTACCGTACGGTCACGTCGATACTGTGCAACATATAAAAAGGGAAAAAATCCAAGACCGATAGTTCATTGGGACTACCAACACCAAGCGAGAAAGATGAATCCCATCGAACAGGCAACACCATACAATTTCAGTGATTCTCAAGTGGTGTGCAATGCTATGCCTTGCGATTGCAGGGATGCCGTACGATGTGACCTCAGCGATTCAGTACCAAATCATGGGAACTTTGCTATGACTACTACTACCATACCTACCATGGAAAGTGATGCTGTTCGTGTCAAACCTGATGGATGCGAAAGCGATGCCACTCGTTATCGTACACCTTTTCACTTTACTTGTTTTCATTGTCAGTGTCATCCTCCACACGAACCATGCGTCTACCACCCTACGGATGTCATCCAACCCTGAGCAAACTCCTGTGGATTTCACCGTACCCTCATCGAAATGAACCTGTGAAAGAAGAATATTCGTTCCCTGTGCGTTTGACTGAATACTGCAACTTTGAAAGTCTATTCCAAACCTTCCAAGGAAAATGGCTTAAATATCTGGGAGGACCTACCCCCGAAGAATTAGCCAGAGCTGGATTTATCTACTTGGGTGAAAGGGATAAAGTCAAGTGCTTTAGTTGCGGTGTATCACTTCACCAGTGGGAACAGAAAGCTTCCGCTTGCCTAGAATATGCTCGATGGTCTCCACACTGTCACTACCTACCTTTAGTGGGACCCTAGTAATCTTTGGATGGATACTTTACAAAAGAACATTTGTGGTTTGCCTGTGGAGTTGATAGAACGCATTTACCGAGAGTTGGTCAAAATACAAGCGAAACGCAAACTCAAAATCATTTCTCCATTTTTAAACTATGCTCTTTTAGAAAGTAAACGAAGGCTTATTATGGGAGGACACTACATCACTCAAAAATATAAACAAGGCTATTGGCCACGACCCAGGGATTCCTGATTCTTATTACCTTATACCAAAGAGGGTATAAAACTGGCTACCATGCCACGACCTTTATCAGTTGTGATACAACAGATTCTGTGGAAGGAAATCAATGACAGTATTCAAACTATGGAGGATTACCAACACTTATTACAAGAACTGTGTCCATTGAATTGGAGTCGACGTGTGGTGTGTGTCTTAGTCACTTCCTTTCTGGGATTTTCTTTACCAGCCGATTCGTCGTAGACTCTTTACGAACAGTACCTCACAGTACCGCCAAAAATAACATGAAAGTGGTACCTTTAAATGTATACGAGAGAATCATTCTGTTAAAAGACTTGCGCTTTCATCTCGATACTTCTCGACCTCTACGGGAAAACGAGATTCGTCAACATTTAGGCACTGAAGATGTTTACGAGGATGTGTGTGCTTGTGACTTACACTCTCACTGGAAAGATGTACGTGACTGGAAAAGATGGGGCTTCCAGGCTTGTACAAAAGAACTGGCACACTATGCCCAAGATTTGTGATTATAAATTCAAACGTTCAGTGATAAAATAACTTTAAAACCTGTGTTAGTGACAGTGCCAGAAGAAGAACCCGACACCGAAGAAAACCAATCCCTTCAAGACAGGACTGTCATCGACATCCCGAAAGACCCTTCCGGGAGTACCCCTGAGTGACTGTGCCAAGGGATGTAGAGACTCTAAGAACATTACAACTGTCCCAACGACACCACACCTTAGTCACCAAAAATGTTGTACAGTGATTAGTTTATATTTCCACTTTGATCGTTTTGATGTGTATTTTATCCATGTACTTAACCATTTGGCTTTTATGTATTTTTGTCTTTAGTGTTGACATTTAAATTGTGCAATAAACGTGTCCTGAAAAAAGTATAAAAACTCTTGTCTTGTCTGTCTTCGCATCAAAAGTGACAATCCCTGCACTATGGCTACCTCTACTGTCTCTGCTCCCTCTTCCTCCACTTTCAAAGTCATCGACGAAAACTTATATCGTGCCAATTGCGAGACCTTGTATCTTCGGCATCCCTTTAAGATGTTAATTGCCGGACCCAGTGGTTCAGGCAAAACTGAATTTGTCAAACGTTTGATCGAACATAAACATCACTTGATCGATCGTCCACCTCAACGTATCGTGTGGTGTTACAAAGAGTGATAATCGGCGTACAGCCTTCTGCGAGAATGTCAAGGCGATTCCATCATGTTTGTGGAAGGCATTCCTGGGGAAGACGACGGGATCGTGTCTGACCCCAGTCAAACACATCTGGCCTTCTTCGACGACATGTTAGGAGAAGACGAAGAAGAAATTAAACTGTGGTTTACGCGCAAAGGGCATCATCGTAATGCCAGTGTCATTTACATCACTCCAAATTTGTTTCAACAACGTAAAGCCCATTGCACCATCAGTCTCAATGCTCATTAGTGATCTTGTTTAAAAGCCCTAGAGATAAATCGCAAGTGCATGTCTTAGCCAAACATTTAGGAACACCATGGCTGACTCGTGCGTACGACGATGCCACTCAAATATAACACGCATATTTACTAGTGGATTTAAAACCCACCACCCCCGATTATTTTACTTTTCGTACCCATCTGTTTAACCACTAGTGCCAAGACGGAGGGCCTGTCGTGTACACGTCCCCGTCGACTTAACAACAACAAGAACCAAAAATGTCTATAAAAACCTCGGACACTATTGGTCTGTCTCACACATCGTCAACATGACGTTCCTTCAGTCTCATCTTCCCGTCAAATTGATTCGTGCCTTGTACGGCATCAGTCGCGAATAAAATCCACAAATACGTGCTCGTGTCTTAGAAGCCAGTCTCAGATAAGTCTTACGATGATTTAAGGTGACAGCACGTCAATTACTGCAAGGCTTCATCCACGTTCCACATCAAACCAAAGGCCTTTTTGAGAGAAACAAAGTAGCCTTGACGCAACTGGCAGATCCTCGCAACGACACTCAAACCATAAAGCAAATCATTTTGAAACCTGGAGGCAGCGGTTCTCTAGGAGGTGTCATCATTCGCTCCCTCTTAAAATGGGATCCCAATGCCCCCAAAGTCATCCCCAAGAAAACGCCACTACCCGACCCAAAGGTACCCAGAAGAAGAAGAAAAAGAGTAGTGATGTCAGGATCAGGTCACAGCGGCAGAAAAAGAAAAGTCCCCAGAAAAAGAAAAGCCCCCAGAAAACAGCTTCTACCGCAGCAAAGACACTTCGGCTAGGGTGCAACCTTACATTCGCAAACCACGACCTGCAGCGACGGTGACCGCGTCTCCGGTAGCCTCAGGTTCTTCCACTTCTCCGTTGATGGTGATGCCAGCCAAGACCAATTTGACACCCGTTCTTCCTAATTTGATGAAACAATGGAAATCCGTGTCTCCAAGAACTTCTCCTCCAGCGGTGACACCCTCCTCCTCTTTAGCTGCAGTGGTAGCTGCGCACGAAGTACCTGCCCAAAAATCAAAGTCCAAGAGAGATCGGGCATGTTACAGAGTTTACTGGATTTATCCAAACAAGAACTGTCCCGATTTAGTAAGTTGCCTCCACGACGCGTGATGCCAGTCATCAAGTTGATACGACGTAAAGATAATCAGTTCCGTTGCATTCCAATATAAAAAGACCTGGGCAAACGATGAGGATCAGTCGTGTTGTGCTCCTGAACGCCCAAAGATGTCGCCTCAAAGAAGTGCACACCATCACCATCGCCGTTCTCCTGTCCAAAAAGGAAAAGGAAAAAGAAAAGGACAGTCTCGTCATCCGAGAAAACGCTTGGCCAAGCACCGACGTCTACCCCTGAAAAGGCTCAGTCGTCCAAAGAAAAAGAGGAGAAACCAAAAGGGAGGATTTTTTATGCCTCCTTTGTTACCTCAGAATCTCAAAGGATTTAATCTATTACCATCCCAAGCCCAAAAATAAGATAAATGGACGCATGTCAAGCCATGTACTTCAGTGTATTTTTGCTCCTGAACCAAAAATATGTCCCCTAAAAGAAGTGCACACCACTCCCTTGCCAAAAAAGGAAAGGACTGCGTGCTCGTTAAGCCTAACATTGGGACATGTTGTCCGTCCTGTCCAAAGCCCCACCACCCATGCGAAAACAATTCATTCAAACAGCCACCAAAGACGTCATCGATAACGTGAGCGAATGCTGTCTGAATGTCTTGAAAGGAACGATACCTTTGTCTAAACACCAGAAAGAATGCTTAGACAAACATCGACACGTTCTTCGCCAAATGGTCCAAAAGAAAATACCCATCCGTCAAAAGAAAAAGATGTTGGTGCAACGAGGAGGAATTTTACCCTGATTGGAACTCGTGTCAAAGGAATAGCGGAAGCCATGCTGGGAGGAGTCCTGGGAGGTGTTTTACCCATGGGTCCAAGATAAATAGGACCAAGAAGATAAAATGGCTCTCTAGAATCAAAAAATCTCAGAGGTGACCATTGAAAGCAGATGGAAGGACGAAAACTGACTTTAGTGCCTTACAAACGATGGATGGAATACCATCGCTAGCAAGAACAACGGACCCCGTATTTACCACCCAATCCTCATTTGACCGAAATGTTCCAGTTACAACACGAATAGCAATCGTTGAAGGATCGCAGAAATTTGTCAGAAACGGAAAAATCGCAACGGTACGGTCAACTGTTGCAACGACTTCAACTCTTTCACCAGAAAGCTTTAGACGAAACATCTCTGCCAACTCTGAAAAATTTTAAGGCCCTGATGAAAAGTCCATCACCACCACCACCACCACCACCAGCGGTCAAGACTGACGCAACCCCACGGATGCTTGAGGAAGAAGAGGCACGAGAAGACTTTCAAACACCGTCAGCAACTCCCATCCCTAGTAAGATTGCATCGAGAAGAACATAAAGCTTGGGTTAAAAAGATGATGTCCACTCCTCCTTCGACAGAAGTCAAAACGAAAGAAGGGAAATCAGAAGTGAAAAAAGAAATTAAGACCAAAGCCATCCTATTACCACTGCCACCACCACCACTACCCTCGACTTCTTCTCCCGTGGCACATCCGACTTGTAAAGCCGTTTCGAAACCAACACCTCGTCCTATCCAGAGTAGCATCCGTGAAGAGTGGGTGTTTTATTAAAAAGTCCTGATGGAGATGGTGTTAGCCAGCATTTACTACGATCCATCCCATCCTGCAGGTTACGGAGGAATTCAGAAATTGTATCGTGCTGCATAAACCCTACTGAAAAGTGTCCTTTTACCTTATGTGCAACGATGGTTACAAGAACAAGCCACCTGCACCTTACACAAACCCATTCGACGAAAATTTTCCAGAAGTCGCACCCGAGTGGAGGACATCAATCATCAATGCAAGCCAATTTAGCCGATGTCTCTCATTTGGCCACCTACAATCGCGGCTACAAATATTTGTTTTGTGTCATCGACGTCTTTTCCAAATTTGCCTGGGTCGTGTCATTGACTTCCAAATCGAGCACTGAGTGCGAGCCCTAAAACTGTTGTTGAAACAAAGTGGTCGTCACCCTCCTCGATGGCAAACCGACAAAGGCACCGAATTTCTGAACCAAGCTTTCCAACAAGAATTAAAGAAACGAGACATTCATTTTCTCACCACCGCGAATTCCGAAACCAAAGCCAGCATCGTGGAACTTTTTCAACGCACCTTGAAAGAACTCATGTGGAAATATTTCACGCATCAACACATTCTCAAGTACATCGACGTCTTGCCGCACCTGGTCCAAGCGTACAACCAATCTTACCATCGGAGCATCGGATGTGCCCCCCCCCCCCAAGAAGTGACTCCCAACAACGAAGTGACCGTCTTTGAGCGCCTGTTTGGTACGTCCCCGAATGTGACTGTCCCCAAGAAAGGTGGAGTGTTGAGGACGGGAGATTGGGTGCGCATTGGCAAAACCAAACGTACTTTCGACGAAGGTTACTTACCCAACTGGACCACCGAATTGTTTAGTGTCACTGGACAAGTGCGTGGCCGTCATCCTGCCGTCTATAAATTGGAAGACATGAACGGGGAAGTGTTAACCCGTAAAGTGGGAAAAAGACGTATCAAAGAAGTCAAAGTACGTTGGAAAGGATATCCTCCCAGTTATGACTCTTGGATCGACGCTTCGCAAGTCATCGAGGATAAAAAGAAGTGACCATCATGCCCTTCAACACAGCCTCAACCGCTACCACCTCAGTGACCACTCCTTCACCCATTTCTTCTCTGCAAGATCTACAAAGCAACCATTGTGGGTGTGGTGTGGAGAACGTGTGCCTAAAACGCAAATCGCTTTTCAGCCAAATCTTGGTGGTGCATTGTGTCATCGGTGCTGCCATTGCCACCTTGAGTTTGCAACAAGGAGACAAACAATTGTGGACCATTTTACTGAGCAGTTGCATCAGTTACCTTCTCCCCAATCCTTCCCTCTTCTAACGGTAACAACGGGAGTCTTGTGCCCAGCGTCAATCACCCTCACAACAGTCACCACCCAAACAACAATAACATTGATCCTCTTTTGGACACTCTTCTAACCTCCAGCGACCCCGTCGAACAGCAGAACTCTGGAATTATGAATAACCAATTTTACTTAACGTTACCCAGTGACAGTTCAATGGAGGTGTTTCTCAACAACACATTATGCTGTTTCACGGCCAAATTATCTCAGGCCATTCAATTGGATCACGAAGCCCATTCGGGAGTGGCTTTGGTGGAAATGATTCACCCTACACAAATCAAAAACATCACTGAAAATCAAAACACTTTTGATGTCGAAGTTCATGACGAGCAAGTGCAAAACCACTTGAATACACATGTAAGGTATAATATAAAAACACAGAACCCCCAAAATAAACAGACCACCTATCACTTGACAATTCCTTCAGGCTATTATTTTAGTGGTCAACATCTGGTTAACACGATTTCCACCAGGTTCAATGCCATGTTTGACAAAGCCTTGGAAAATGCCAAAATAAAAGTCACCCTCGAGTACCATAAAGTGGCTCGTCGCCTGTTGATGAAATTGAAGGAGAGCAAAGTGCTGTCCATTATATTTTGTTCTGAATTGTTTGACATTTTTGGTGGGGACGTCAAGATGCTGAAGGGTGGACCCGTACCACCTATTTATGACAACATGTCTTTTATGTCGTATTTACGATCCTAGGTAGAACTGAACCAAGGATTAAATTTGATCTTTGTGTACTCCGATGTGGTGGAGTACAACGTAGTGGGACACACCTTCGTACCGTTATTGCGTGTCATTCCTTTCAAAGTGGATTCTGCCACGTCCGCTGAGGAGGAAAGTGGAAACACCTATCATGTTCACCGCGAATTTGTACATCCTCACTATTTGCCCGTCAGTAAGTCGTATTTCGACACTGTCAACATTACTATAAAAGGAGATGTGGGACAAAATATTACATTCACCAAAGGGAAAGTTACGGTGAAACTCCATTTTCAAAAACGATTCTCTAACGACTTGTAAGTCATGTATCCTGTGTACCGATTAGTCGCTCGACAGCGAGGACATGGTTTAGGAGATATGTTGAAATCGGCGTTTCGTTCGTTGGCTCAAGTTTTGAAACCGATGGTGACACGAGGATTGCGCGCCTTGAAAGATGCCGCTTTGACGCAAGGCAAAGAATTTCTTCAAAATGTCATCATCGACAAACAAAACCCCAAAGAAGCCTTCTTGAGAGCATGCAAAAATATCTTGCTTCAAACTGGCAAAGACATTCTGGGCTGACGAGAAATTCCTGGCATTCCTGCTTCCCGGACGCCACAGCAAGAACAAGGCAGAAAGAGACAACGACGAAGACACCCCTTCAGAGTACTTTACACCCCCAGAGCTAGAAAGACCAAGAAAAGAAGAACCGTCCAATAATTAGACGTTTTTGATTACTAAAAAGAAACAGAGAGAAATAAAGAAAATGATGCACCGAGAGTCTTGTGCCTGTTCCAAGTCGGAACTGGGTGTGTTTGCCATGCCACCCACCATGATGACGATGCAAGAATCCCAATGGGTAGAATTTCATCCCGTCTCCTCTTTGACGGATTCAGCTCCCATGAAGTTCGAAATCAAAGGACAGCCCGAAGATTACATCGATCTGAATAGCAGTTACTTGTACATGAAAGTCAAAGTTCTCGATAAGGATGGAGGCCCTATAGACACTGAGGAGGTAGCTCCCGTCAACAATTTCATGCATTCGTTGTTTAGTGGAGTGGATTTGTATTTGAATAACAAACTGGTCAGCAGCAGCATGGATACTTACCCTTACCGAGCGTACCTGAAAAATCTCTTGAAGTACGGAAAAGAAGCCAAGAACAAACATCTGGATGCTTGTGTGGTATGAAAACCTGACACGGCAGGCAAATTCAATGACACCGAATTGATTACAGATAAAGAACCAAATCACAATGTAGGAATCAACGCCAGTCGAGACAAAATCAAGGATGGGAAGAGTTTAGAACTGATGGATCGCTTGCATTTGGACATGTGGTTGCAAGAGAAGTATTTGCTGAACGGTGTGGATGTCCGTCTGAGACTGAATCGTAGCAGTGCCGCTTCCCATCTGATAGCTAATACTGCCGATTACAAAACTAAAATTGAAAAAGCCCGACTTTACTTGCGACGCTTGGAAGTGTTACCTAAAGTGGGCAACGACATCAGTCACACTTTGAGCAGAACAACCGCCAAGTATCCGATACGACGCGTGGAAGTGAAAACCTTCATCATTCCAAGAGAACAGCGATCCATGATCGAAGATCATCTGTTCCAAGGACAGTTACCCAAACTTTTAATCAGTGGCGTAGTCGAGAATTCAGCCTTCAATAGAGCCCCCAATCAAACTCCTTTCCACTTTCAGCACTTTGGGGTGTCCAAAATCGAAGTCAGTTGTGATGGCAAGACCTTGTGAACCAGAACCTTCGAACCTAACTTTGAGAAGAAGAATTACTTGAGATCATACTTGTCCCTGTACGAAGCCACCGGACAGTAAGGGACCAAAACCAGGCACGGCATTACGTGCGGAACTTCAGTTTGCAAACAGAGACCCTGATAAAACGGAGAACGTCATCTTGTATGACGAATACGATAATACGATAGAAATCAACAGTTTGAGAGAAGTCATTCTAGACTATTAAAAGCTATGGAAGACTGTAATCCCTCTTTGAACAGTGAAGAATCTTTGGAAATGGAATGGGAGGATACATGGAAGCCGTAAAAGACGAAGAGAACATAGTGATGAGGTCTAGATGGCCAGAACAAGAACAACCTTTAGTCTCCTGTTTTGCCAAACACCTGGAGGATAAAATTACGCAACTGACCAAGAAAGATTGCTATGGATGTCAAAATTATCATCCTAGTCAAATTCAACACGATAGATGTCTGATGAGGAGTCAAGAAGAACAATTGGACGAGTATTTGAACGACGCTTGGGGTCTCATCTCGAAGAACCAGTGCTGCATCAGTGGTATAAAGACTTGCGTGATCATTCGTCTCCTCCATTGATTAATGTATAGATCCATCACATCGAAGCTCTCTTGACTCAAAGTGCGGAGACGAGGCGAAGAAATGGTTACTTGTCAGAGATTTTCAAGCACAAAGTCAGGATTGAATTGATGAATCCATGTGACGTACGTAACAGGGGTTAGGCATATATATATTGTTATACATTTCTATATTGTGTGCTTAAATTTTGTCCATGGTTGTATATTGTACCTTAAAATAATAATCTTTTCTAAATAACATGTTTACATAGTTAGCTATTGTCTGTGAGTGTAAGCTGTAAATAGGATATTGACGTGGTGTTTTTTTTAAGTTTAAAATATTCTAGAAACAGATTTGTTTGCAATTTGGTTGTAATTTAGAATGACTCACATCCAGGTCAAGTGAAAATGTGTATAAATGGGGACTTGATAAACAAATAATTAGATCAGTCTCTGGAATCCATTTGCTATCCGATTTTACAGTTGTACTCAGATATAATTCAAGAGGACTTTTTAATTTAAATTATTCATTGGAGTTACTAAGTGCTCATTGACTTTGGATATACACTACTTTGGAATTAATTTGAACTCATTCAAAGACATTCTGGATTAGATCAGTGTGGTACGTCAGGAGATTCAAGGCTATTGGAATTCTTTTGCTAACTTCGATACTCGTGGACTTGGGATTATTTGGGACTTAAATCACAATACGTTAATTGTCTCTTAAATTTTCACTTTGTAACTTAGAGAAATACATTGTTTCTTAGTTTTACTTAAATTGTTGATTGTACTTCTTTCTGTTACTTAATTTAAGAACTAGAGTCGTAACAATATAGAATTGTGCAGGTTCATCATCGGTCTGTCTGCATTGCTCATATGCTGATTTACTCTTTATCTTTGAATTTTGCCAAACTTTCGTATGGGACATATGAATGGATTTAAGCTGCAGTCACAGGTGTTATGTATATTTAATGTAATGTGTGTGCTCGATCTTTGTCCGTAATAGAGGGTGATTTGCCTACCTGACTATTGTCATGCCTTGTCTAACTAATTATTTCGTTACTACAGTTGGTAAAGAAGACGTTTCCTACAACTGAAGTTCAAGCTCCTACTTTGTTTACGAATTTGAGTAAATTCTTTTTTCCCATTAGAAATGATCAGTTTTCCAAAACATTTGGTTGTGTCATAGGTCAGGTTATATGTATATAAATAGAGGATTTGTAAACAAAGTCAAAATAATTGAAAACATAAATATGCAACATTTGTTTGATATTTAGTATCAAAATAAAGTTGATAATTCTCCAAGTAATGAAATTAATTTTAAAATAAATGCCTTATTATTTTTATTTTTTAAATTGAGATTAAAGCATAAACATTATATTTTCCTTTTATTAAAACAAGAAAAACAAAAAGGTAATATAGAAAAAATTTCACATCAAGAGATACATACCTTGTTAATAACAATGAAACAAATAGTTTATTTTTAATGGAAGAAAAACGAAATAAATTGCAAGAATTACGTCAACAAAAGCAGCAGACTCACTCCATACGGTTTAGAGTGCGATTGGTGAAGACAGTAATAGAATGACCAAATATTGTTTGCAGTATAAGTTATATAAATTATCTTAGCAAATTTATAGAACAAAGTGTTAATATTTTTCTTACAACACGAAAAGATATTCTTCAAGAAACAAAATAATATTATAGAAACCTAGAGACGTAGACAATATTGATTTTAGTTTCATGATTGTTAATTAAATATTCCAACGTTATATGAAAAGAGAGGCAAAATTTGGAGTTACAGTACCTTATACAAAAGATGTAGATAATCTAATAACTATACGAAGAAGGTTTACGGTCGTCATGGTTTTACTACTGAATTCATAACAAGGGCTATGGTTCTCATTGTTTTAGTATTGAATTTATAATAGTTTGCTATGGTTGTCATGGTTTTATTTATCATTATTCCAATATATTTGAATTTATTTAATACATTATATTAGAGGTCCAATAAATTATAGTTTTCAAACTATTAATCTCTCCTCAAATGGAGGATTATTATTTGTATCCCTAAATTTGATACCAATTAAAGATTATTTAAACAATTGTTGGCTAGCATCTTCACTTAACACTACCTCGAAAGTGACCTCATCAAGCATTGCTAAAATGATTCAAAACGTATGACCGGATTTAATTAATGATGATCAAACTGGTTGTATGACAATTTCTGAAAATGCGAACAACATGTTTTCAGTTGTCAGATACGCATACATACTTTAAACTTGTTTGAGTTTACTTTGTGCAGTAAAATTATATATAAATAAGTTGCTAGGTTTATTCAAGCATACTATTATATATTACATGCACTTTAACATTGCATTTGTCCTTTTGGAACAGTGCCGAGCAATCAAATCCACGTAGTGTCTTCTAGCGTTTAAACTGTTTCGTCTAATTCCAATTCACAAATATTTAAACTGAAAATGACAAAATATTTTCTGAATCAAAGGTGACATTTTTCTCACATTATTCAAGCCAATGTTATAATAGCAGCGCGAAGTGGGAATTATTACCCTGTATTTTAGTTGTGTCCCACTCAGAAGAGAACAAATGACTACTGTACTAAAGCCATTTTTCCAGGAGTATATATTGATTATAAGGTGGCTGTATTCTCTCCAAGAGTCTTAAGGTCGCAGAAAGAGCCAGTATGAACAGTAAAGATCACATTCGACATATTCAGTCTAATGAAAATGAATAAATGTTCCATATATCACTTTCTGCAACATAAAAGATAAAAGGTGACCTCATCCTTAAAGTACACCCAAAAGTAAATGTAATATTTTTATGACGTCTAACTTGTTGGATGGTGTCAAAATTACATGGGTCACTAAGTGCAAACTGAATTAAATCGTGTGTCCCAGCTAGTGCAAATATGAAACAGTACTCCAGTTTTCACATCCACACTAAGCAATTAGCAAAAGAACGATTATTGTTCTAAAAGAATATTCCAAAGTGTGACATTTTCTCATTGTAAAAGTGACTAGCTCCCTCTATTGTATCAATGTGACAGATAAGTCACGCAAATAAAAGTGACTTCAAAATGAATAAATGAGGTTGAATAATATGGTAAATATATCCGCCAATATATAATTTAATTACAACGCCATGATTCCAAATATAAGTCGTTAGATCTTATATTAATAATAATAATAATAATAATAATAATAATAATAATAATAATAATAATAATAATAATGTTGATGACAATGATGATAAGCACACCATGTTAAGAAGCGTCGGGTTAAAATTATATATGCTTTCTACATAAGTAATGCTCACAGTGTCATTTACTTATTTATTACTGATAAAAATCGTAAAATACTATGAAACAAAAGGGGGCATTTGAGTATTATCCCTCCATCTCGGCTTCCGCATTAATGTCCACCCGTTTTGAACTCAGATTTAAAAGTTTCCCAAGTAAGCAAGTTTGCATGTAATATTGCTGGTGACTTAATTATATTTTTGGAACTGAAGCAGTTGTTATTTGTCAGCGTTTATTTACTGGTGGCATCATGGACAGTGACGTCCATCGGGCACTGATCGATGAAAATACCGACGAGTACTACAGTGAGTGATCAATTAGATAGGCGGTAACAAACTAACATGATTATATATAATGCCCAACGTAGATCTGAAAGCGTCAGGGTGATAAATTCACGATTACTGGTTTATAAAATCATCTGCGGAAATGGACTCGGTGATGTTGTTCAACTATTTTCCAGTATCCGCAAAAAGTTTATATAAACTAGTTGAAACATAATATATTTAAAGGTTTAATTCCTGTAGAAACAGCCATGTAAAGTTTGCAAACACTACGGTTTTTTCTGTTTTATTTGTTTGTCTTGTCTATGTTTTGTATATGCCTTTGAAAAAGACTCAATAAGAGTCGAAAGCGCTCGGGCTAGTTAGATACTAGTTTTGCACTGTTCGTTGTCAGCTTATTGCATTTATCTTAATAAATCCCTGACACACGTGATCCGTTGCTGGATCCAGTGCACATGAAAGGACTGTTATTCGCCATATGATTTGTATTCTTTATATATATATATATATATATATATATATATATATATATATATATATATATATATATATATATATATACTCTATACTTACTATATATATATATATATATTAGTGTAACTAGAAACCTCCGAACTTGACCTCCCAAAAATCTGTCCGAATTTAGCTCTATTTCTATTTGTCTTGCTGCACAATTGAATATTTTCCAGAGACAGCTACCAAAGTGTGTATGACAGTTACACGGGCATTTATCTGTCAGGAAAAACTGTTTTTCAAATACTTACTGACATTTCTGAAAATTTATCAATAGCGCAGGAACTTTAATCCGATTTAATTATAGATTTGTAATAAAGTACCTAAACCATGTTAAAAATGATTTGACTAATAATTACCGAGTCATGAGTACACGATTTGCCAGAATGCTCTATATTGAAAAGATTTCGATGAAGGAAAGCTATATATAACCCACACAACATAATTCCGACAAGAATCCTTAAACGTATTATATTTACTGTCTCATAGTCTCCACATGCCTCATACACTGTACGAAAAAGTATCAAACTTTAGAAGAAAACAACTCTCATTGTAATTCTGAAGCTGGTTAACTAGCGGTTTTAACTCACACTAATTACCTATGTTTGTAAGCATGTACGAAATTGAAGGTAATAAGTGTTGATTGTAAACCGAAATCGAGTGAATATTGAAATTTGGGTGGTGTCTGTTGCCGAACTAGACGTCCATCTTCTGAAGGCCGCATAAAGCAGACTTCAACGCAGGAAAAAAATTAATACACAAACAATAACAGGTAATCTCAGAATCACTTAAATCCTTAATTAAGACGTTATGCGTTTAGGGCTCTCTGATTCGAATCCTCTGGGTTTCTATGGCATCTGTTAGAATGTTCACCGTATATGTCATCAACGAAATGTGTTAACGAAAACAGTTGCTTTACGTTTAGTATAAAAAGAGTAATTCATTTCAAAAGTGCACTATTTCAAGATTTAAATGATGGAGAAATATTAGTACAAAGTTTCTGTCATTAATTATTATAAACTAATGAAATTTTCTTCTTATCAGTGTAGTAATACAGCATAGTCGTCTTAACTTCATTTAAACATAAAGTATGGGAAATATTCACCCAAATCGAATTTGTCTTGACCTCAAATATATAATAAAGACCATCCACTTTTTGAGTGGGTATAATGTAAATATTTCGTTCATGAAGTGGAAACATAATTACTTGTAGCGTAGAGTTAAAACTCGTTTCATGTCTGAAAATTGTTTAAATTGAAGGGTTTGAAGCAAGATACCGAAATAGAGGATGTGCTAGGACACCGAATACCAGCAAACTTCAGAACCGTATCCCTGGGATAGTTCTAGAGGAAGTCCACTTCGTACTTACCGTACCCTCCATATGGGACGACAAAGCCAAACAATATATGAGGGATGCAGCGGTTAAGGTTAGTCTTTATATATATCGAAAATTAGAACATAATACATTTTGTGTGCCTTAGAGGTATTAATTTTGCTTTATTACATCCATTAAATAAAGTATTGTTTGCCACAATATGAGTAAAACAATAGAAATTCCTCAGAGAGCATTTTTAAGTGAAGACTGACTATTGCTGTCAGGTAGTGTGGTGTTGACTGAGCAGCAAAGTACTAGAAATTATAGTATCTCCTTTACTGTCCCCGACTTCAGTGTATATGATTTCACTAGCCCCATATGAGTTTTGTTTTGCGGAATTGTTTGCGGAGAAGCAGAAGACAGTATGATTTAGTTATGTCACTGAACGATGATACGAAGCAAGTATCACATGTTAAAATATGAAGTATAGGAGTTGTTTCAAAACAATGCAAACGGAAATTCTGAACGAAAATAAAGATGTGATGATGAGATAGCACTAAACAGTTTACGGCTACAACTGTGGTTGAGACAATGTACCCATCACCTTTGAAGCCTGTCGCTACGAAAATGGAGCTCCATAAATATCTACATGTATACATTTTCAACCTCTTCAGAGAACTGAGAAACCACATCAGTAAAAAGATTGGCACGGAATATCTGATCGTTGTAGTATTACCCTCTTTAGAAAGAGCCAACCACCTCCACGTAGTGCGTCAAAATACATATTTTCAACACCGTAAAGAACGTGCATCGGACCAAATCAGAGATGTTTCATACATAAGACCTGGACAACTGCATCCCAGGTATGACTCTAATGAAGAGAAAAGTCGATTTCACACAAAATTACTCACTATGAATATCTTTGGTAAACGCATAAAAAGAGAGCTAGGAAAAAAATGGGAAGCCTCTCATCTCATGCACTTTGGAGACCAATGCTTGAAACCGTCAAGCACAAATGCGTTTCTGCACTGGAATCGTTCCCTTGTGCATACAATACGAAATCATACATTCTTGCCATCATTGTAAATAATGAGGTAGAACATATATATTAAGTATGAATGTCTTTTCAATCAAAACTTTACCCATGGCCATTGATACGAAAATGTTGTAGTGCTACCTGAAATTCAACATTTGACCTCGTAGACCATTTAAGGACTCACAGCACTCCCATAGTAAATCTATGGAAACACCATGATATTAAGAATTCAATAACGTTGAATTTCTAAATGCTCATTATCAAACCTATATTTTCAATATAGACCGATCCTCAAGCTTCTACGTGGAGAGAAACCTATGTACCGCGACATTTTTGTGATTTACATGTGTGAAACCTGGTTTTCAATTCCACAATCCACGAATCGGGTTCTAATTTTAGTAATTTGAGTTCCGAAGTCAAGTCTGTAAAAGGACAGAAATTTGATCAATAAAACGTCGCTTCTATTTTGTAAAGTTAACTATAGGGTATTTCTCAACATATTCTTCTTACGAAAATTTTACTTTTCATTATCAATCTGTCAACCGATCATGGCTCTCCAAACCTACATATACCCTTTTTCATACATATTGTAAAAGAGAGCTAATAATCATTTCTTTTTTATGAATGTCGCAATATTGATTGGTAATCTCTTCCCCTTAACATAAAAGACACTATAAAATAATCTTTGTTTTCTATGGGTTGTTTTCACTGACGTCACGCTAAGGTACACAAGTTCCCACAATGCAACGCAATTAAACAAGCGCCACCATTCTGAGCCCCAACAAATTGATAGTTGACCTTGATAGTTACGATGGAGAAGACAACAAAAAAAACTACGATCCATACCTCTTATCTCAGTTCACTTGTGGGTGATGTTCGTGAGAGATACATCCAGAAAACTGCTAAAATACAGATTGATCCATATAAACTGCCTGCTGAAGCTTTTAGCTACGATCGGAAGAAATGGCCTGAGCTCAGCTATCTAGACGTTCATTTTCTGACTTTTCAACAATCAGCGTACACCAAGGATCAGCTGAAGAACTACAAGTCTCTAGATGCATACAAGCTTTTCCAAGACGGCTGGATCCAAGAAATACTGCACAAGGATATAAATGGGGCTCATTTGTTGAGAGCAAAGGTATTTTCACTTCCGTTTTCTTTTCTTTTTTTTTCTCTCTTTTCATAACGTAACTTCAGTTAACTCCATTTTATTACTACAGTAGGTTGTTTGTGATGATAAGATTTATAGAGTTAAAATCAGTTAAAATAACAATAGCATTTTCAATTTTATTCGAACCATTCATCCCTTTTTGAGTTTGCTGCAACCACACATGTTTAGTAATGGTTGATTGATAGTACATGTATACATTCCTCATGTACATGTATGGATACATTCGACCTGTACAAAAAGCTAGGGTACTGACGCAATATTTAACATTATATATTATATTTTGTAATGTTTCCTTCATTCTAAATTACAGGTTACCCACTCTATGCGAGTCAGAGAGAAACCTCTAGAGCCATGGGTTATTGTTGGCGCAGATGGGAGTGTGGAATCAGCACATTGCACATGCATGGCAGGACTAGGGGAATGTTGTACTCACGTTACCGCAGTTTTGTTTGCCTTGGAGACAGGTGCGAGAATATGCAAGGAGGCTACAGTGACAGATGTACCTGCGTATTGGATGTTTCCTACTTCAGCTAAATCTGAAGCACCATATAGACGACTTAAATATATGGACTTAAAGTCTGCAGTAATAAAACGAAAACTTTCAAATAATGAATCTGTGCATATTGATTCTCATAACCAAGCAGCGTCAGACATACCATCGCCTACAGCAAATGAGGATAACCTATTTTGGGATGAACTTCATGAAAATGTGCCAAATGCTGCCATTCTATCATTAAGAGGCAACTTCTCAAAGAACTTCAAACCTAAGTCATTATTTGCAGAGTGGCCAATTGACTTGAATCGGTTATGCTTATACAGTAAGGATACAAGTAATTCAGATTCATCATACGAGCAGGTGTTGGAGACGTGTTGAGCTATAGACATATCTGTTTTCAAGGAATACGCATCACATCTTCAGATGGAGACGAGGGGCCAATCAAATAGTCTCTTCTGGCAAAGATATCATACAGGACGAATAACAGCTTCTAATTTTTATTGTGTATTCCACACAAGCATTTCACAGCCGTCTCTGACAGTATTGAAAACAATTTATGCATCAGATGGGAATAAGATGCCCTTCTATAGTGCCGCAACAGCCAGGGGAACTAAACATGAAATAACAGCAAAGATGGAATACTCAGGGTTAGTTCAGAGTAAACATGTCAATTTTAAACTTGTGAAAAGTAGTTTGATTATCAATGAAAGATACTCCCAGTTTGGGCCTAATCCAGATGGCATGATTTCTTGTGAATGTTGTGTGGATGGCTGTCTCGAGATTAAATGCCACTACAGTATGAAAGACAAACGTACACTGGATGTTCCGTGGTTGAAATGAATAAACAACAGGTTAACAATCGATTGTAAACACACATATTACTACCAGATGCAAATGCAAATGTATTTGTCAGACCGACAGTATTGCGACTTTTATGTTTGGTGTTCTCATGACTATCACTATGAACGTGTTTATAGAGACAATGAACTGTAGTAAACAATGTCTTCTAAAGCTTTGGAGTTTCACTCCAAGTGTGTTATGCCTGACCGCCTATGTAAATATTTTTCTCCACTCAGAGTGACAGAATGTACTGCGTTTGTGGTGGAGACGATTATGGAAGAAAGATGATAATGTGTGAAAGTGAAAATTGCCCAAAGGTATGGTTTCATACCAGTTGTATAAAACTCAAACATGTGCCGAAAGGAAACTCGTATTGTGGCAAGTGCAAATGATGAATATATTTACCAGTGCCTACCATGTTATGCATTTTTAAAGTGCTAATATATTGTATATATTCTACTGGAAATAGTATGTAGTTTATAATGTAGATTATACCAGATATTGATAAAGCAGTGTTATGTAGATTAGAAATTGACTAATAGTGTACATTATCATTTGTTACATTATTCACAAATCAATAAATCAATAATATGTGAAATGATGTCTCTGTTGTATCTTTGAAATATGATAAAGAAACCTAAGGAAACAAGTTTATGAACTATAACCTCAAACTATGCCTTGCGTCTGTAGAATTCTTGTTACACTTACTTGCCATGACTATTTTGACATTCAGCAAATTATAAACATAATGGAATAGAACTATTGTTAGTATGGTACACTTTATTTGCAAATTTGCATGCTACATATGTGTGAAAATAACATTTCAATATACACACAATGGTGTGCTCAATAAACTTGCACTGTTTCACTCAAATGGAACAACTGAAGGACACACATTTGTCAAACAGCAAGCTACTTTAACAATCTTTCCATGTTTCAACTTAATAAACTCAATGGGGAAGATGCCCTCAAAAATGCCGAATTTTCGCTACACGAGACCAATAACAGGTTCCACATGAATTCGAACTGATGTAATTTTTCTAGTTTTCTCAACTTCTAGTGGATGTAACTGTGCTCTTCCTCATGTAAAGGTAGGGATAGCTAATTCAGCTTGATAAAAGCGTACATCATCTTCTATGTTGAAGCCTCTATCAACCATCACTATGTCAATTGGTAATAGATTGTTGAGAAATCCTGATTTTTCTTTTATATACTTGTCAGAGGTTCTACCTCCCCATCAATCAGAAATAAATGTAACCACACCTTGAGGGGCAATGCCTATTAGATATTTCACAGTCTGGATATGTTTGTAATTGGAATATGTGTACACTTTGTTAAGAGCACCGCTCGGCTTCTCTGTAAATAATTCAAAACACTCTAGCACAACAACAACTTTCTCGCCAAACACTTTTCCGAAACGCATAGGCATTGATATCCTCAAGTGTTCTTTATTTGGCCATTGCACTAGAAAGCCAAGTCTAATGTAGAGTACATCCAGAGTATTGTGAAAACTTCTTTGTACAGTAGATAAGAAACATTCAAATGATAGGCTATGTCTTGGAAAAGATAATTAATTCGACGTTTCACAAGACACAATAAAAATTAATTTTCTTTCGACAGACACTTACTGTTGTTACTCATATGTCCTTCTATTAAATTAAAAACTAGTTTTAATACACCAACATTGGGCAATCCCGTGTAAAATGCTATTTGTTCAGAATTGTCAACATAAGATTGAAGGTTGTGTTGTCATTTTAAATCAAGCTGTTCATTTTCTTTGGCTTCGATGAGTCTGGACTTGTTATCATCTTACATTTGTTTGATTTCTTCGACTGTCAAGTCAGTTTGGATGCCCATTGCCTTTGATATTTCTTCATCTTGATATGCAGGCTGAAATGATGCATGTTCCATTACTTTGTGATCATTACATGTACTGTAATTCGGTTTATCTGTATTCTCAGCATATTCTGATACGCCACTGGCATTATTGTCCCCGAATTATATGCACCTCTTTTTCAATGTTAATAGAGATGATACTGCATCTGAAATCTTTCTTTTGTGTAACCGCTGGCTGGCCCGATTAAATCTCTCATGAGCTGTTTCTATTGCAGGTGAAGTCATTTCTGTGTAACCAAGATCTTGAGTTGGCAGCCATGATGGACTTGTTCTAGCATGCAAATAAGCTTTAGCACCTGTTAAAAGAAAATGAAAGCAACTCAGATAGTGACTTTATTCACAAGAATTAAATAATGTATTATGCAAGTCAAGAAAAAGGTCATCATAAGTCAACAGAAAATTACTAGAACTGTCAATATATAATTCTGTTACTCTGAATCTAAAATATAACATTGTGACGTAATTTTTTTATCCAAAAAGACTGGTCCCTGCTGCTTGCACTGGGACTTGAAAACCAAGATTATCAATTAGTCTTATAGCTTGAATTAAAATATCCGTAAACATCAAGTTAAACATATAACTCAACTGATAAATTAATTTTAACATACCTCCGACGAAATGTTTAGAGCAAACAATCGTTCGGTTCCATCTCCCTACAGTTTCAATGTCCTATCTGTTGTCAACAGAAAGTGTTGACAGCCGCCCTCCATAAGCTACGTCTTTCTTCCGATAATTTCATTGCTTCTTCACCCTGATCAGTCAAAATTTTCGGTACTTTAAAGAAGCTTACATCGTTGTGTTCACCTTTGCGGTTGAAACACCCGACAATACCATAAATCGGCATTATGGAAAACACGCTTGTCGTTACACCCATTGTCAATGGCTAGGCGCTCAAAATGGCGGATTTATGCGTACACATTCTCTGCTACGTCATGTGAAAACAACGGATACAAAGGCGGGAATAAGTAGTGATCAACTTGCAATTGCCTTGGAGCCTGAGGCAGCTGTCATATGGTGCCAGCAACTTGAATCGCTAAAGACGTCTGAACCTGACTCACCATCCTCTGAAACGTTATTCACGCCAGGAATGAGATATATGGTCGTGGATTTAGGAGGTGTGCAAAATTTAACAATCTCGTACGGGTGATACTTTAGCATAGATGAAAATAAAACAGTGCTACATTTACATTTCTCACCTCTAATGCTGCGTTCGATAATATTACTCTGTACTAAATTGACAGGATGGTGCTGACGTACCGTTAAATCATATGAATATAATAATATTACTGCCTCCATTATTTTGTTCAATTTTGTTTGCACTAGTATGTTGTGGGTTATTATTCTCAACCAACATTAGAAGCGTTAGCAGCAGTAAGTGGTGTATATTGTATATAGTATTGCCCTCTTTAGAAAGAGCCAACCACATCCACATAATGTGTCAAAATACATAAAGAACGTGCGTTGAACCAAATCAGAGATATTTCATATATAAGACCTGGACAACTGCATCCCAGGAATGACTTTAATAAAGAAGAAAGTTGATTTCACACAAAATTATTTACTATGAAAATCTTCGGTAAGAGCATAAAAACAGAGTTGGAGAAAATGGACAGCTGCCCATGCACTTTCAAGACCAAGACTTGAAACCGGCAAGCACAAATGCATTTCTGCACTAGAATTGTTTCCTTGTGCATACAAAACGAAATCGTACATTTTTGACATATTGTAAATAACAAGGTAGAACATTGATATTAGGTATGGATGTCTCTTGAATCAGAACTTTACCCCAGGCCAATGGTACAATACTATTGAGGACTACCTGAAATTCAACATTTGACTTCGATGACCCTTTAAGGACTCACAGCAGTCCCATAGTAAACCTATGGAAACACCATAATATTAAAAATTCAATAATGTTAATTTCCAAATGCCCATGATGAAACCTAAATTTTAGTATAGACCAATCCTCAAGCTTCTACGTGGAGAGAAACAGATGTCCCGCGACATTTTTATCATTTGCATGGGTGTGAAACCTGGTTTCCAATTCCATACTTCACGAATCGGGTTCTAATTTCTGTAATGTGTGTTCCGAAGTAAAGTCTGTAAAAGGACTGAAATTCGATCAATAAAACCTTGTTTCAAGTTTTTAAAGTAAACTATAGATAAGCTTTCAAAGAATTCTCCTTCCTAAAATTTTACTTTTCATTAACAACCTGTCAACCAATTATGGCCCATCAAACCCATACACACTCTTTTAATGTCCTCCAAATTCTAAAATGGTTCCCATTTGTCCATATAATTCGTACTGTGAGTCTTTAAAGGATGTCAAAATTTTCCCCGCTGAGACGTAACGACGTCGTAAATTTGGTTTATACTTCATCAGTTGCAGAAAAATATCGAAAATGTTATCCTAGTAATGTTAATTTAGGTAGATTAAAACATTCACAATAATCCGGATGAAAATCCAACTAGGTACAGGCGAAACGTACGGCCTGTTTAAACAGTTTTGGTCCACAGTAGAGGGGTTAAGTGCCATCAAATATTTAATATTAGGTATCTAAATTTATAGCCTTATTATTTGTTTAAATATGAGATAAATGCAACATGTCATCAAATAGATCATACAACTGTTTTGAAGATCACCTTTGTCGTCATTTCCCATTCCACCCTCCACCACCACCCGAACCGTGTTTACATCATTGACATGATGAGGGAGTCGGTTTATTGAACCCATAGTATTACATCTGAACCCTAGTATTACATCCGCACCCCTAGTATTACATCCGAACCCTAGTATTACATAACCCCTTGTATTACATTTTAAAACTGGATGTGATACCAACTGGGTAAGCGACTAGACTATATAAACTCCTATCTTAGAGGATCACTTTGTTGGAAGTATAAGAAAGGGATTCTCTATGCATATGTTCCTAATTACATTCACAGCATTACTAGGCCTGTCGGTCACTACACATAATAAATATTGTGAAAGAGAGCTAATGATTATTTCTTGGGTTTTTTATGAATGTCGCAATGTTCATTGGTAGTCTGTTCCCCTGAGCAATAATTTAACATAAAAGACATTATAACATAATCACTGTTTTCTATACAAAGACAGGAATAAGTAATGATCAACTTGCCATTGCCTTGGAGCCTGAGGCAGCTGTCATATGGTGTCAGCAGCTTGAATCACTAAAGACTTCTAAACCTGACTCACCATTCTCTGAGAGGTTATTCACGCCAGGAATGAGATACATGGTGGTGGATTTAGGAGGTGTGCAAAATTTAATAATCTCGTACTGGTGATACTTTACTGTCGATGAAAATAACACAGTGTTTGATTTACATTTCCAATCTTACTGCTGCGTTTTATAATATTACTCGGCACTAAATTGCCAGGATTGTGCTGACGTACCGTTAAACCAGATGCGTATTATAATATTATTACCTCTATTATTGTTCCTCCTCCTCCTCTTCCTGAAAAGAAGCTCTAGTATGGTGTGGGCTATCATTCTTAACCAACATTAGAAGTGTTGGCAGTAATGAGTTGTGGATGGAAAACTAAATACAGCCTAATTCGTTTTCTGAGATTTGACTCATTATTCTCAGATATAATAAACAATAATCTTGACAACATCTCTTTAGGCATTAAAGCCAATAATTAATTATAATTTATATTCTGGTCAGAATCATAGATAAGTTTAATGTTTAGTACTAGATATCACTAACAGTTCTATTTTAAAATAAACCGTTATTGCATAGAATTACATCATGGCGATTTTGACAAATCGTTAGACAATCGCGTCTTTGGCAGATGCTTCGGAAATAGGGTTCCATCCTAGGAATAAAGTGATTGATTATGTGAATGTGACTCTTAGGCACTAAGCTGTCTACGAGAGTGTTCTTATTGCGAAACGCTTCATATCTTAATACGTTATGTAGATGCTTTCATTATATGATATCAGGTGGAGCTGTTGTCATTGCTGTCCACGAAATAAAGCAGGACGGATCTTTGGGAAAACTTTACAAAGCAACTGGTGGCCCGTGGGGAGGGACGTGTGTTGACACAAACTTCCTCACTTTCATTGGTAAGATCGTTGGGCAAGACGTTCTACAGACATTCGGGAGAAAACATACATCGGATTACATCGATCTACTGAGAGAATTCGAAACTAAGAAAAGAACCATCAAAAGAGGCATGGATACAAAGATTACTATTACACTGGCGATTGCTATCATAGACATCTTTGCTGAGAAGGGAAGGGGTGTAAAAACAAGGCTATAATTCATTCTGGAAACGAAGGCAAAGTTACGTGGGACAGAGATAAATTTAGACTCGATGCGAGTCTAGGCGTAGGTTTCTTTGACGAGCCAATTCAAAGTACATTGAATCATGTGAGAATATTGCTGTCCGATCCCTGCCTGAGGAATGTAAGCACGATACTAATGGTCAGAGGGTTTGTTGAGTTCACACCTGTTCAGGAGACCTTTTAAAAACACTTTACACCAAAGAGGATCGTCATTCCAGAAGAAAGTGGACTGTGATTCTAAAAGGTGCCACGATCTCAGGACATATTCGTAGGGCACTCACCACAAAGACAGCCCGATGGACTTATGGAGCCCGATATTCGGTACGTTTTGATACTGCCGTTCATCCAATACAAAAAAGGTATCAAATGATGGTAAAAATATTATTAAATATGCTTTCGATAAATATGTGGAAATAGGTGAAACTTTGAATGTAGACCACGCTGTTACAAGGAACACATATCCTGTAGAAGAAGACGAAACTAAAATAAGTTATGAGATGAATGCCGCTCCCAAAAAATCCCCAATGTTTACAACTTATTCATCATGCCGTTTACTTGGAAGATTTGTTGTACCTGTGCCAGAGGAAAAAAACACTAGATGACCAAAAAAATGGTGGTTTCATTGATATTTGGGGACACCGAGATTTTTTCAAAGTGAAACATGTTAATACCAAATACAAATTCAGAACTTATTTCAAATATGACTGAAAAGAAAAATCACGGTATTGTAGAACAGTTAGGGGAAAAAAACTTGAGATGCATGTCCTTGTGTTCGTACAAAGGTGTAAATGAATACAAAGATTTATTTCAGATTAGTACCCTTCGGCTATGCATTGCTGTGTAGAGTGCAAGTCAGTTTATATCTTCTCCATTTGTCGTGAATATTACGTGAAAACATTTTGTCTATTACGGTTTCTTGTAAATGTTACCGTGATAATTTAGTTAAGTATTCCTTAATTGGGTACACTTGGAAAAGAAATGCAATAATGAATATGATACAAATTGTAATCAAACTCATTATGGGATTAATTTGTATTAAAGTCATTAAATTTTGGCAGAAGCTACATGTGGATATTTCTTTATATAAAAATACAACAGCATTAAAGAAGTAGACTTTGGATCGAGCGATATTTGTTAGACTTTATCTTCCGTACTACAAGTGGCAGATTCTCCGCTGAGTCCGCTTTTAGTCTTTTTGTGCGGAAACTACGAAGAAAAAGGGACACCAAGTATTTATCCTGTAATTTCTAAGATGCGGAATTTTCGATACATAAGTGTTTGGCATTTGTGATGCTAATAAGCCTGTATGTTAGGTATTTGGGTCACGTTTTGTCGTACGTAGTATAAAATATTGATATTCGGTTTAGAAAAGCGTACTGATAAATTATACAAATGTGAAACGTGAAAATCAAGGCAAGTGTGAAATTAGGGTCTCGTGAATGTGCGGTTGTTATTTGATTAGGGAAAAAATTATTTGTGGTATTTGCCTGTTTCAGAATCCTTCATTTCACATCAACTGTAGTAATGAAGTCATTGGAAATAGGGAATATGTCAATTTCAAACCAGACTCACGCGGAAGTTGCTTGATTCGTGAAACCCCTTGCATTTTACAATATGTAGCAAGTGTTATATTGTACTATTCGATGAGTTTCCTAAACTTTCGTATGAAATGAACACAAGTTTAAAATAATATATATCATAAAAATGGCAAGGACTTTGCAATGCTCAATATGCGTTAGGTGACGTTGTTAAGTATGATACCACAGTGTGGTAAACGATTTTCCTGATACAAAGTCATGCCTCTAATAATGGTGGACTTTGTGTGATACATTTTAATGTAAAATATACTATGATATTACGTCAACTTAAGCATTTCCTGTCTATGTATTTGAAAATAATTAAACAAGCAATAACTAATTGTGCCCTTGTATTATATTTGGAAATTTATGAAACATGCTATCCAGAGAATGTGGATTTAAGATAGTTTTTGAAAGTTTCATTTATATGCAGAAACAGGCTGTCTAACTTAGAGAGGGTAGTAAAACATTTTACGTTTGGTTTTTCATCCTATTTGTTGAACAATATTTTTTCGTCTGCTTGTGAATATCCTGGATATTGTTTTGTGTTTCTGATGTGTGTGTGTGTGTGTGTGTGTGTGTGTGTGTGTGTGTGTGTGTGTGAGAGAGAGAGAGAGAGAGAGAGAGAGAGTGTGTTGTTTATGTATTTTTGTTTTGTTTGGTTTAGTTTTTTTTTCTTAGGGGTTTAAAATAACAATTGAGTAGTAGTTAACTGTAATCAATCAGATGTTTCGGCTCAGAGTAAGTGTCCATTCTGATTTTTTGTATCTTTCTATTTACAATGGAAATAAAATTGCAGTGCGTCATTGACGTTTAGATGATTATTCCATGAGGAAGGCGGTCCTAAATTTATTATAAAAAATAATTCAGTTTATTATCTACAAGACTAATTAAAAATGAAATGAAGAGAACAGTATACGTTGCTAGTTGAGTTATGAGTGATTTGTGAAAACATTTTCAAGTCAATTTTCAGGAAGAGCAGCCCTTCTTAATAATAAAGTAAAAAAAAGTTAAAAGGGCACAGAGAAAACTTAGATTATTTTAGATATAAAAATCGACATGATTTAATATTTTCGAGCTAAATAGAGACTTGCTTAATGTTAATGATCAGATGAACGCTGATTCAAATTCTTATCATGATTATTTGTTTTATATATCAGATTATTTTAATCTGGTTATTTACCAACACAGTGATACATAAGACAATGTCAGGCTGAACAAGTCAGATTTAGAGACATTGATAAAAACAACATATGCGTTTTGTTCCGAGAGGTTGGAAATAATGGTTTTGACACAGAGTAGGAATATTATGAGGGCGTCAGGCCGAGAGTCATGTTCAAAGGAGTTATTTCCCCCCACTCGGAACACAACACATATGTGTTTTAAAATGTATTGCATATCCTCTATCAATTCACACATTCTCTTAAATTTTTTTGTATACTTTTCAAAAACTGAATTAGTCATTTGTCTTGTTTTAAACGTATAAACGTATTGTTCAACCCTCCTGAAAATCCCCATGTGACGTATGTAACAGAGGCTTCATCTAG
>JAECUM010020781.1:0-29073 GCA_016617855.1 Megalonaias nervosa | reverse complement strand
CCACTGCTTCATAAATGTCAATATACGTTTCTGACAGAGCCATAAACGTAATACTTTCATGCTACAGTGCTTTTACAACAGACTTTTGATATTGTACATCGTTGATGGGATTGTGCTACAGCGTAGTCTTTCTACAAGTATTGGGTCAAATCTACGACGCTGGATGTATACGTGATTGATATTGCTCAGGCATTAATAGCAGCGATAGCGGTATTTCCATTTAGTGTTCAGCTAGGTACTTTCCTCCCCTGGTGAATAAACTATTCGCTTTATTATTATTATTATTATTATTATTATTATTATTATTATTATTATTGTTGTTGTTGTTGTTGTTGTTGTTATTATTATTATTATTATTATTATTATTATTATTATTATTATTATTATTATTAAATATTGATTTATGTCATGACGCTTTCTAATCGGTCTATCATATAATAACGTTCCTCAGCTTAAATGGCATATAAACTGGTTGAGATTTCTGAACATATTAAGTCGGTAGCAATTAATGTCAACGTAAAAATACATAATTATCATAATAATAAAAATGTACTGCAATATTCACTATTAACAGAGAGAGGTAAAAATTTAAATCTTCAATGAATCAGTGATATATTATTTGGTCATATAATGGGACATAGATTCATAATTGTATATGCAGATGATCTTTGCAAAATGTACCAAGTAACACTAAGATATTATTATTCAGGCGGAAGGATACAAATTACAGGTCGAGGTTTTAAGGTTCTGGCCCTTGTTTATCACTCAGTCTCATAGTTCTGTCGTGTCAGGCGTACATGAGAGACAGAGAGAATTTAATTTAAAAACGGAAAGCATGTAATGTTATATTTTACTCTTTCTATGTAGCAGAATCGTTGCTTCGGTATAAAATTAACAAAGAAGATTTTTTTTATAAATTTTACAAATCATTGTTATCGAGTAAATAATTTAGCGTTGGTTAGTGCAGTCGTCTAAAATTGTATATTTGTGATGGAAAACACATTAACAATCACGCATTGTCATTTATAATGAAAATTAATAGAACATCATTGATAGTGGCGGTTAGCTCTTTCTAATTCTACTATATTTCCTTTTTCTCCCTTTCATTTTTCCCAAATTTGTATTATGTTGTTTTCCATTTTGTCCAGTTAATAAGATCTTCAGTCAAGCTACAGAAATGGTTGGGTAATCTTGAAATGAGCTTTATCGATATTAATTGTAGCAACGCATAAACATTGCTTGGAAGAAATGTCCCATATTCTAGAAGCAACGTAATTACAAAACCTGAATGTCTTAAAAAAGCACTTTGTTTCTAGATCTGTCTACATACTTTATAACTTTAAGATGTCCTGCCCTGATATGATATTTACCAAAGCAATACCACAGTTTAGGTATATACGTATTCTATAGCACATATAACAAAAATATAACGGACTATTTGTTTATTTTAACTCATGCTCGTATTGTAACATCTGGAAACAAGTGCTCATATTCACACAATAGCTGTTTTAGTTCACTCTTTTCTTGTGGCTGTAGATGTGAATGTTTTAGGACCAGATTTTTCTCTTTTTCTGAATTCCGAAGATTGGTTAAACAATTGTACTAGGAGTATTGATAATTTAATTTAAGTCACTTACCTTCTTTTCAGTTGCAAAAGGACCATAATACTTAAACCTGAAGAGGATTTTGAGATATGGGAAAGAGAGCCAGAACTCTATCACCAGGCTGAAAACCACTACGTATTTGTGTCACACCTTAATTTCATTTTTGACTGAGTAGAACGAATATTAGTTCTTGCTACATCACAAGCCATTGACAACTGATATCTGTAATCAGATACATAGTCAAGAATATTAATCTCTGAAACTTTGGTTGAAGGAGGTTTCTCTTTTAATGACTTCAATGATCCACCGAAAGTATGCCGAAAAACTAGTTCAAAAGGATTAAAAACCTAATGATTCGTGAACTGATTCCCTAACAGCAAACACTAGTTAATGAACACCATCTTCGCAGTCTTTACCTGTATCAATGCAATATGACTAAATCTTATTTTTCAAAGTTTGATGAAATCTTTCTAAAACCCTTTGACCTTCAGGATGATGGGCAGAATACTCAAACTGCTAGATACCTAATTTGTGCATAACTTGCCTGAAGATTGCAGACATACAATTTGACCCTTGATCAGAGCTTTACACTGGTTTTAGTTTTAATATTCCTCAAAGGAATTGCCCCCGTAAATCTTGTGTATGCACACATTATTGTAAACAAGTATTGGTTGCCTGACAATTTGCTTGTCAAGATAGGTCTTGGACACAAGTCACAAACTCTTCAGCTAATATGAGCTGTCTGATGCTAACGTCATCTTGATTAACATTCTTGCTTGAGCACCACATATGAAACAGTTGTTCATTTTCCCTTGCAAATTCGACATGGGTCTGTCCAGTTTCTCTTTTACAGTTCTTAAACCTTTATCATATGCCTCAGGTACCAACTCATAACTCGTCAAAATACACCCTTTAACCACTTCATAATTAGCATTCTTTTGTACCGACAATGAAGTGTAGACTTCATGAGCTTTGCCAATAAGTACACTTTGTAATAATAAGTAAATTGCTGTCTGCGTCATTTCACATTTTCAGCAATTTTCTCAAAATAAGAAAAGTATTTATCTACTTCATTTTGCCTTAAAAGGGGGTAATAACCTAATATATCTGGTAACATGACCTGAACTAATCTGTAATTGTCGGTGATAGCGTGTTCTACCTGTCAGTTCTAATTCTTTTGGTCTAAATGCATTTCCCTTTCTTCTTTCTGCATTTGTATTTCTCTTATCTTCTTTTTCTCTTTGCATTTGCTTTTGTCTCTCTTCTCTTTCCTTTTATCCTTGATCTTTTTGAATTTGTAATTTCGTTTGTATTTGCATCTCTCTCTGTCTGTCCCTGTCTGTCTGTCTCTCTGTCTATCTGTCTGTCTGTCTGTCTGTCTCTGTCTCTCTCTGTCTTTCTCTCTCTCTCTCCTATTTTCCTCTTTCTGCAGCTGTGTTTCTCGTTCCTCTTCTGATTTTGGATTCCCATCATTTCTTTATGACGATTAAGCCTTCTTAACTCTATTTCCATCTGTTATTTTTTAATTTAATTTTTTTTTTAATATTTCATATCAGAGCCAGGCAGAGACCTGCTATTAAAAAAAAATCACTTTTATCCGAAAAGATATTTTCTATCAAATACTGGACCAACATATTTTTATTTCTTGCTTCATTAAAGAATCATTCGCTTCAGTAAGATCAAATCGTCTGGCAGACTGGAGCAGTTAGTGCTTTATCAAGCCCTCTAACCCGTCCTAGGTAGTATTTAAAATAAAGCATGTTGGTTACCCTAAAGATTTTTCAATTATGTGAAATTAAAATCCTAGGCACTAAAAAATTACACGTAATTATTAATTTGTTTCACAGTGCACATACAACATTCTTGATAATGTAATAATAATAATAATAATAATAATAATAAGAAGAAGAAGAAGAAGAAGAAGAAGAAGAATACATGCGATATGTAATTATTTGGCTTTTAAACAAACTATACTAGATAAAGGCACTTTTTCGCCTAAATTTACTTGTTTATCAAAAAAGTGATAAATGTCTTGAATGTTTATGCTAATGTGTCATGGAGCTTGCAGATCTGCCTATTGTACTTTAATTGTATTTCCAGATGTCTATTTCATACCAAACGAACATTTTTATACCCATTCAAAATAGCTTTATTTTTCCATAATGACAATGAAATGAAACCCTTCGTGCAATTTGTTTGTTGTTGACTGTCAAATGAATAAAGTCAGATGACTTTTTATCTCCGTCCAATTAGCATTTTGTTTTCCCTATTAAATCCCATTAATGAAATAATTATCAATTTCGCTGTTGAATTTAATGACATTGTTTGAATGTACAAGGCTGTGGAAAAGCATTAGTTGATCTGACAGCGGTATTTCTTTAAGCAGGTTGATGAACATATGTCTTAGTTTCAATTTGAAAAATAATTTACAAATATTTTACATGTGTATCATTAAAATGTGTCTCAAATCTAAGCATACACATTTAATAATATAGTTGTCTTTGCATATAGATATTGCTAAACGGTTTTAATGAGTCTCTCTCTCTCTCTCTCTCTCTCTCTCTCTCTCTCTCTCTCTCTCTCTCTCTCTCTCTCTCTCATGTTTCATTCTATTTTATAGCGTATGTTGATGTTCCCTGGCGTATGATGTTTTTCTTGCTAGATATAGATAGATTGTGTTATAAAATATCTAGCAGATTCAAAACCCAAGTTGTCCCGTCTGGCATGTCGTTCATATCGCAATATTGGAAGTATATGTTTGTCACCTTCTTACATCAGTAAGTACGTGAGGAACGTACGTTGTTGTTGATGATGTTGTTATTGCTTTTGTGCGCTTAACGCCTTTTTTCCGCGTAGAATAGGCTATAACTGGTGGTGGATGAACCCGGAAACCTCTCGGGAATAACCGCCGACCCACTGGAAGATACTTGCAAACTTTCTCACATACCCACATACGTTAACGTCTGTCAATATATTTACTATAACTTATCCCCCCCACACACACACATACACACCTCTACCCATCTACTAGCCGATATATCTGGAAAGCAATAAATCACTTCGGAAATAAAATCTTCCTAATTATACATTTTGATTGCTGGGAAATTTATGAATAATTTGCCCTTGATCTTAAATTCACGGTTGATAATTTGTTATTACAATATATAAAAAATTTACATCTCGAATACACAACGATCCGTGGACCGGCGATTTTGTCATTCAGATTTGGATTAATATTATTCCTGTCATCAACTTCAAGTATTCTCTCTCTCTCTCTCTCTCTCTCTCTCTCTCTCTCTCTCTCTCTCTCTGGTATTGTGTAAATATGAGTAAAATCTTCCTTCTTCTCTCAATCTATTTCATATAAGAATACATTTGATCAAAGGAAAATAATGGCTTAATGTATAACATTAAACGCAATCAATAAATACATCAATATAAAATACCTAAGCATCGCATATTTCCCCAGTAGGTCTGGGTCTATGAGGTTTGTTATGAGTAATCAGCTTTATGCGATGGCGGATCAGGGTCTACGTTGCTTGCCGTTGGACTCAACTTACAAGCGAGTATATACGATACATCAACACAGTGAAGGTTTGCCCTGTCTCAATACCAAATATATTTAATACATGACATTACATTAGCAAAAGTAAGGACATTTAATGAGGATGTCATAATCAAACTTTTTTTTATATCCTCTCAGTTCAGCCCAAGTCAGCTGCCTCGGTGTGTCCTGGGAAAGGCTCTTAGGTGGCAGGGGGCAGTTTCGTAAACTGGAGTCTGGAAGACTTAAGGCCATGGTATGACTTTTTGAGCTATTAATTGTTTAATAATTAGAGATTTGGATATATTTATGAATTAGGTGTTTGACTTGCGCTGTTCTTGAAACTGATGTGAGGCATGTAGACCTCTCAGAGTCATTTCACAGTATGTAGCTAATGAAATACCAATAGTCTGCCTGGAAGCAGTGTTTACTTCCCATACCAGTGGGCAAGTAGAATATTTCAAATACTGCGTGGATGACAACCATTTTCAGTTGCATCAAGCTATTAAGTACACAATTCTTTTCAAAACTATCAACCAGGGAAAGGGCTTGTGTTTGCACTGTGAGCATCTAGTGCTGTCTCAAATGGCGTTCGGACGTGAAAATTGCATGTATACATTAGGAGTTTTCATACTATGAACTTCCATTGAATCGTCAGAACAAGTGAATGATATTTCCATGTTTTGCTTTATTATACATATCCAAAAATATGAGCTAGCTTCCCATATATGTGCCTTAGAGTTAAATGATACTTCAGCACAATAGTGGCTATAAACTGCCAATTAAAAGTAAAGTTATAAAATTTTAAAGTTAAGGATTTGCACCAAAATCTTTACAAAGACAAACCTCTCCAAATAAGACGGCAGTTTCATCATGGTTGAGAAGATATTAATATATTTTCCAGTTCATATAGCTCTCCATAATTTGAGCGAAACGTCAAAAGCCACAAGACTCTGATTAAGTTAGTATATATACTGTTCTTACGATGTCACGTTAATTGAGTCGTAAATCATTCACCATCACTCGAGGTGACGCCAATTTCATTGAAGAAACACGTCTCCAGAGATACTGATTGTTTGGACCTTTCAGGAAATTAGTCTCTTTTTTTTGTCCTTCCCTGTGTACCAAAATATACATACACACCAAATGGATACGTAGCTTTACTGCCTTTTGTTTAGTTACCGGCACACAGACATAGGAACAGTTACATAGTGTCATTCAATTTGAGTAAAATGCCTTCCCAAAAGACAGATACAGCAGCCAGCCGGGTTTGAAATGGGCAGGAGTCAAGCCCGTGACCTTTTCGGCTCGAATCCCTCGTGCTAATCACTTAGTCATCGCAGTTCCGTAACTTTAGTGTTATTGTAGTTTAAGAACTGTATGATAAATTGCAATATTCAGTACAATAAATACAATTTAAAGGGAGTTGTCATTATTTTATACATCATCTGTTTACAATATGTCTTTAAATGCTTTTCTAATGGGGCAAATGTTAATTGTACATGTTTCTCCTTTCACAGCGTTGCTTGTAATGTTACAGACGCTTTGATAACGTTGCTCGTAATTTTACAAACGCTTTAATTGCGTTGCATATAATGTTACAGACGTTCTTTCTCATACACCACAGTATTAAGAGAGACGATATATTTCAAAACCCACGTCATTCCATTCTAAGAAGAGATTGTCTCCGCTCTTAATTTCTTTACTGTTAACGATAAATATTACTTTCATAATTTTCATCGAAATACTTGAGAATGTGTTTTTGATGGATTCAAAACTTTTTTAAAGCTTCAAAGTCGTTAATAGTGCTGAACGCCAGGTTGTCGAGTGGTCTCGGCTCGACCAACTTAGGTATTTGTGAAAGATGTTGCCAGTAGCTTTCCGTGGGTCAGTGGTTCTTTCTGGGGTCTTATCAGGTTTTTACCTCCTCCAGATATACTCGACGCCGTGTAGAGCCTACTATATGCTGAAGAATGGCGTTAAACCCCACAAAACCAAACTAAAACCAACGTTAATAGTGCAACAAATGAATTGCTACCGTTTTGCACGTACTTGTGAAATTATGATGCATATCCATGTACAATGAAAATAATCTTACAAAAACATACCGGTAAATCATTGGTTTGCGGTTATAACAGGTTGCTCGAAGATATGTTGGTTCGTATATATATATATATATATATATATATATATATATATATATATATATATATATATATATATATATATAGAGAGAGAGAGAGAGAGAGAGAGAGAGAGACAGAGAGAGAGACAGAGACAGACAAACAGACAGACCAATAGTCTTCTGCTTTCATTAGTGCGAACTTAATTGAAATAATTATAGGGAAACAAACTATTTTTATCCATGGTATAGCAGCCGCTCAAGCAACCCCGCAACTGCGGGGTGGGTTGTGGGTGATTGTGGTGGAATTATTGGCAGCTGGGTGTTTTGTTGTAGGTAGTGGGACCAGGCAAAGGGGGCACCCCACAAATTGTCCAGACAGTTTTTATTGGATGGGGGTCCTATAATTAGTTTTAGGGTGGGGACGTAATTTACTGCTACGCCACTGATTTTGTATACATTTATTGTACTATATCATTGGATGGGGTAGTTTAAACATTTATAAATGATCTACGTCTACTCCGAAACGAACAGGCAGTGTCGCCTTTTTGCAAATTTAAAATAAATATGACTACCATTCCAGTACGTTTTAATGAATTGCTTGGAGCTTTACGTGCAAAATGTGGGTTCCTGGTTTAGTATGTATTTTATCTTGAATTGATCTTTCTTTGAATTTAAAACATTTAAAAGAAGTGCTGCAGAAATACACGTTCACGTAAACTCTTACAATCCAAGTTTTACAGGTCACACCTATCACAAGGACACTTTTATATCTATATGATTATACTCGTAAATTAATGTACAACATGGAAAGGGGCTGAAACTTCTGACAGACATACGTGGTGTAGTTTCTTGCAACGCGTGCCTGCCTACCAAACCAATTCACGCATGGTATCATTTTTCCATGGCCCTTATAGTGCTAATAAACCCTGTTAGAACGTGTAGGAATACGCCTGATATGGAGTGAACAAGCTGATTATACTGCAACTCTGCAAGACTCTAGTTATCCTGATGGTGGGGACTTTATATCTACGGTCAAATGCATAGACATCTTCAACAGAGTTTTCTGATCTACTATCTACCTCACTTGGAGCCAGGTTTAATATGTGTCTTAGTCAAATATTATCAAACAAAAATAATACTGTATTTTACAATGATTGTTCCACTTTTCAGTGCCAGGAACCTACCGCGCGATTTTATTTTCGAATACTGTGATAGGTACTTAAATCAATGGTAACCTCCGGTATGAATGGTCCAGACAAGTAAGGATCTATATCACACTGTCTATGCTTTAAAAATCACAGGTTTTAGTGTTTAATGATTAAAATAAAAGTTTTATCCTTATTCACATCATTTTTAGAGTTTATCAACCATTTGAATACAGGGGCATTGAGAGGGAGAATAGCACAAGACTGACCCCTCTGAAGCCCTAGTACCTGTCGGGTCTTCAAACACTTTTACTATTGTTTAGTTCGACATATTCTGCACAACAGGTTTAAGGTATTAACACTTTTCGTAATATAATGAATTCAGAGATGACAAGCAGTTTCAAGCCTTAAACTCAAAAGACGGTAAGGAAGTACTGTCCAACACGAATTGATGGTGACAGACTTAAGGAAAATACCCAGATAGTAAATAAAGATACCTTGAGCTCAGTTATTCTTGTGTGTATCATTTTTTACACCTCCATCCCGACGCACCCCACATCAGTGGGAAAAATTAAAATCTGGCATTTTCGTTGATTTTTGAATTTGTATAATTCGGAAGGGACCAATATATGTCTTTCACAGAATAATTTTTGTTCGTTGGGAATTGTAGCTTGTAAATATCGGTTGGAACCTATATAAAGCTTCCACAAAAGTGTTTATTCTTCGTTGGGCCTTGCAATTTGAATATATGGGAAGGTGCCTTTACAGAGCTTCCACAGAATAATTGTTTTCGTTGGGTCTTGTAATTTGTAGACAGGAGAAGGGACCTATAGCTTCCACAGAAAAATGTTTGTTCCTTGGGCCTTGTGATTTGTAGATATTGAAGGGAATTGTATAAATCTTCCACAGAAGAATTATTTTCGTTGGGCCTTGTAATTTGTGTTTAGCGGCAACCAATTAAATTGTTGAAAAATCCTGAAAAGTATCGATTTCAAAATTTGTTTAACCTTCAAGTGGAATCCAGGTTCCTGATTCATATTACTTATCCATAGACCTTAGGACTAAAAATGCATAAATAAATGATCTAACAGCCAAGTGGTGCGGATTTTGTGTTGGATCATGGGTTATGCGTGTTTACTCAAAGACAGCAAAACATATGAACACTCGAATATACAAAATAGATACACACTATTCTTAAAATTTGACCTTGCTATCAATTTGTGGTTGGATAGCTAAGGTCTTACGTTCTTGCTCCCACACGACCGAGGGTTCATTTTCAATTAGATAAAGTCCTTCTTTGATAGTATTTCCTATGCAGTACATATTTTATTGTAACTTGAAATGTTTGTAACAGGAAGAACATAGATATCTAACATTTTTATTTGCATGTACGAGTCGATCGAAAACCGCATTCCGCAAAAAAGAGCGATGTCATTTATAGCCGTTTCGGAATTACTACATGCAAATTATGTAAAGCTGGAAACTTTATATAGACTGTTTCCTCGATGAATTTATGTATATCCAATTAGTGATAAGTAGTTTACTTAATTTCTCCAAACCTACATGTACCAATTTTCGAATCTTAGAATAAATCACTCACACAAACATTTTAAAGTGTATCCAGTTTGAGTAATCTTTTAAGTAATCGTAGATTTCTTGAGTCGAATATATACAGTCAGTTATCATAGTTCTACACAATTAGTGTTTGGTGTTAAAATAGAATTTATTTTTACTCATGTTCTCCACTTTGGAGACTAGGTCCTGTAATCCCCAGTCATATGCAAGACAGTACACATTAGACCAGAATGCAGTACCTACAAATTTTTAGACTTGAGGTGCGTACATATCATGTAAAGATTATGTACCAATTTCATTAATATGAATAATTTCAAATAAATCATACAAAACTGAGTCTAGATGAAACAAATATTAATTTTACCGCTCAGCTGAATGAGTGTTCGAAACAGCTGATAAGTACGGATAAATGTAAACATATATTGTGGGGGGTGGGGGACCATTAGGATTATAGCATCAACATATATTTTATTTTCAGCGCAAACCAATTTTTCTTATTTAACGGATGTGTATCTAATATATGGTGTGATGGATTGCTGATAGCGTTGTCATTCAACTTTATTTTCAGATTTATCCATGTTCTGATTGTCAAATTATGATTTACGAGCTGTTGACAATGTTATCAAAGTCGACATAAAGATCGGTAATAAATTTTAGACAATATTGCTACACCCTTATAGACTAGTTTCTCCCATTAACTAAACCCTTTGAAGTTCTTTCATGAGGCAAACATAAATAATCTTTATTTATTGTTCTCCCTTCCTCCTCCTCTCCCTTGTTCTCACTTCATCTATTTTTTTTTTTTTTTCATCTATAAAGTATTTTAAAATAAATGAAATGTTGGAACTGTATAATTTAATCTGTATGTTATTCACCTTTTACTTTTCGTCATTTCTGAAGAAAATTCGCTCAGCGAATTAAACATGAAGAAGAAAGGGATGGGAACAACAATGACGACGTCGTTGATACTAGAGGTGGTGATGTTGATAAGAAGAAGAAGTGTGTGTGTGTGTGTGTGTGTGTGTGTGTGTGTGTGATTTAGATTTTTTTAAAACAATTCTTCAGTCATATCGCTACGATGTCTGCAGTGTGGCAGTTTATAGTGATGTCTAGCACTGGGGCATCATGCCGCAGACATGTAGCATCATGTCCTACCCAGTCACATTATCCTAACACCAGGCCGATCAGTCCTAACACTAACCTCTTAATACTGAGCGCCAAGCAAGGCAGCTGCTATTACCATTTATTTCAAGTCTTTGGTATGACTCGGCTGGGGTTCGAACCCGCAATCTCCCGCATCCGAGGCGGACACTCTAACCATTTAGGCCACAGAAAAAGAAGAAGAAGAAGAAGAAGAAGAAGAAGAAGAAGAAGAAGAAGATAAGCGTTCATTATATTGATGAGACTGTAAAGAGGAAACCAGAGAAAATCATGAAAAATTTTGACTCTAGTGCAGAAAAGGGGCTTCTGATCATGATGAAGGGAAAAATGATTGTCGTCAGAAGTAGCGCCAGGAGAGAACATCAACATTAAGGAAAATGCCAATACATTGACAGTTGGAAAGGGAACTGTAACAACAGGCTGGCCATTGTTTCAGCTGATAGAACAAAGCAGAGAGTTGTTGATAATGGTAGAACATGACAAGGAACTCGTGACCAGCAAGGCGTAAGCAAGTGTGCACAATCAATCGCATTACTGTAGAGAATGTACAGTAATGAATGACGTGACAGCGTGTCATCTCATTAATGAGATCACTAAGAAAGTTCGTGTGCAAAATGGTACTCCAATCCATAGCCAGAAAATAACTCAGTGTCCAGGAAATCTTTGACCATGAAGAGCGACCCCAGATATCGAAAGATCATGCAGTGTCATCAAATTAATAATAATAATAATAATAATAATAATAATAATAATAATAATAATAATAATCTGTATTTGTAATATAGGCCATCGGCCAAAATTACATAAATTGCAATAAAAATACGATACAACCACAAAACATAACGACTCTAGGGTTAAATTACTGATTCTCTCAATTTTAAACATTTTGCTAGATAAACAGCAAATTTACCTAGGATATTAATATTATGATCGATTCTCTGGATAAACTTGATTTTATTTGCATTACAATGAACATATGAAGTACATGGGCCTTTCTCAAATAATCATACACGGGACATTTAACGGCAAAGTGAATCTCATCTTCTATATCTGCACAAAAAGTACACAATCTTTCAAAATAGGGGCAATTTTTATATACTCATATTTTCCATTATGGAAAAACTTCCATTTCTGAACATGCATAGCAAGTTAACACTGTTCGAAGAGTTCAAATAACTTATATAGTATTGACAACTCAAATTGTATCTGATCTTATCATAAAATCGTAATCTGTTCATTGAATTTAAATCTCTATTTAGTTCTTGTTGAAAAATATCTTTACAACGTTGTTTAAATATAATGAAAATATGGTATCTCATCACCACCCCTCGATTAACCCAAACTTCTGCGATTATGTTTGAAAACAGTAGATTCTTAACTTTTTTCAATCAACAGTCACAGTATTCGCCCCATGTCAATTGTAGCCTTGTTTTGGGAATCTATCCTCAGTCATCTTTAATAATCTGAACCAGTACAAAAGAATTCTTATAATAATAATAATAATAATAATAATAATAATAATAACAACAACAACAACAACAATAATAACAACAACAATAGTAACAACAACAACAACAACAACAACAACAACAACAACAATAATAATAATAATAACAATCATCATCATCTCCTTTTTATTGCTGTTATTATTATTATTATTATTATTATTATTATTATTATTATTATTATTATTATTATTAAAATAGCAATAAAAATGTTTCGACTGAGGATCATAAACAAACTGTTTTCCAATAATTTACTCCTGCTGCATGTTTCACGTGATTACTAAAGTGCGTAAATGCGGTAGTTGTATCATGGTTTTTATAGAGAAAGCATCCTTGAATTTTACATTTGTTTACTTATTCATTTTCAGACATTGACTAATGTATTTCATCGTTCATATGGCGACATATTTACTCGACAGGCATTTTCAAATCAAAACGTTGAATTAGGCGTCATTACATAGCAATTATAAGATGATTGTTATGGTAATTGCCAAATTTACTTTTGTAATTACTGCTTTGCAATGGTAACTTCAAATTATTTCCAATCACTTTTAATATTATTATATTCCTCATTACATCCCACTTTCTGTCACCGAATGGTTGCAAAGGGCAGTGTCCAATTTTATCACTGAAGCAAAAAGTGTGGTTACGCACAGATTTGTCATATCCAACGAAATCTAGCACATAAATTCTAAAGTCACTTTCATATCATGATCATGTAAACATACGTGACTTACGAAAGCGGTAGGATTGGGTTGACCTAATCTGTCACAATAAGTTACATTTTTGTCATTCTGTAAACAATTTGACCCTATCTGAAAACAATGCAAGTCCGATTCAGCAATGAATCACAACAAGTTTGTAGTTGTCGTCAAGGAAGTAAGGGGAAATAATTTCAGAGACACGCGAATGGGCTCTGGTCAAATTTATTTATTTTTGATATATTTTCCATGTCTGAAATGTACGGCAGTTTCCATTTTATTTGTTCTAGCTCACACAGGACTCATTTATTTATAATTCCAATTTTTATGAATTGACTGCGTTTTCTGCAATTTGATTAGATGTAAATGGTCACGTGATACTGATCGGGAAATTTTTACACATCGATAAATTCTGCGGACTACTTTTGGTTCCCTGTTTCCATGTCATCTGATGTGAAGTTTTATCTATATCAACCCATTACACTCTAATAATAACAACAACAAAAACCCACCCACCCACTCCTGTGATTACCTGTCAAAAGATACCAACCACAGATAGAAATGGAAAACGTTAAAACAATGTAACTGCACAGACCTTCCTGCACTCCACCACTCATCCCTTTTGCCGACGAAGGCATGTGGTACGCTTTACAAGACAATCTTCGGAAATTATTGCATTTCACCTGGACAACATGTTACAGCAGCGGTTATTAAAGGTCAGGGTCATATGTCAAACAAAGGATCTCACTAAAAATGGACACGATTTTGCTTTTGAAAGATCGAAATGCGTAGAAAGTAAAAACAACGTTGCTGTAACAACATGTGCCATACGCAAGTGTAATTTTCGAGATAAAAAGGAATATCCTGGTTTAATCGCAACAACCATTTTTTTATATATTAAAATGATCGTTTCAAGATATCACTGGCATGACCCTCTATGGCATTCTACTCCATATTACTTCATAAAGTATCGACGAATCTTGGCTAGCGACGATCTGGCTATCTACAATGTATTCTATCGCAATTAAGAGGCTAATGAAAAAACATCGATCTACATAGAAGTGAATGATTTGTTGACTAAATATACTGTTCTGATGTTAGAAAGGGAGTAAATTGGAATTATAAGGATTAGATGATCATGGTTGGGTATTTATCGATGTGTAAAATTTACCTAATCACTTACAAAGTTAACATAAAGTCCTTCGGACTTTATTTCATTTGTGGGTGATTAGGTAAATTTACACATAGATAAATACCCAACCATGATAATTTATTCCTATATTGTTTTTGTTGTTGTTATTGAGGCACACACAGTCAAGCGCCGCAGATTTTTGTGTGTGTGTGTGTGTGTGGGGGGGGGTCAGTCAGTCACGGCCGGGAGAGTTAGTATAGTAAGCAGTCTGTAACTTAAGCTAATATTTACTAAGCGTTTGAACAGAAACTTGTGACATATTTTCAGCTTCATTTGCATGATTAAACTTGTCGGAATATATATATATATATATATATATATATATATATATATATATATATATATATATATATATATATATATATATATATATATGCAGTATGATTTCCAGGGGGTCACGTGACCCCTCTTGACCTATGCTGCTTGCGCGAATGGTCGCAGATCATAATGGGAAATCTTATATTTTTATAAGAATATCTTTAGAACATCTGAAAATATAGGAATGAAGTACACATGAAAATTATTTCGCCATTTAACCATTTAACATACCCAGCTTGGTGTATTATTAACAAATGCCCTTTATTTCTTTATTTTCACTTTACTTTTTGTCACCAGTATGCCGTCTTTTGAAAGACTACATGTACCTTGGTAAAACAATTGTCAGCTTAAAGGTATGTGTGATTTGTGTGATTTGGATTTTTAACGTAGCTTTATCAATTTTTCAGTCATATCGCTACGATGCCTACAGTTTATAGTGATGTCTAGCACTGGGGCATCATGCCACAGACATGTAGGATGATGTCCCACCCAGCCACATTATCCTGACACCAGCCCGACCAGTCCTAACACTAACCCCTTAATGCTGAGCACCAAGCGAGGCAGCCGTTAGCACCATTTTTATGTCTTTGGTATGACCCGGACGGGGATCAAACCCCGCATCCAAGGCGGACGCTCTAACAACTAGGCCACCGGAGCAGTCCTTAAAGGTATGAGTTGGACATGAATTTTCAGACAATAATAAGTATTTTCAAAGAGACGCACAATTAGATCAAAATTGTTCTCGAAATAAATTAAATGAATTAAATAATACATGCTGCTAATTTATTGTATAAGTTTGGTTTCGTGCAAGAAATCGATCAATTTTTATTTGTCTCAATCTGAAAATGGCATCTAGATAGAAAAAGTTACTATCTCAAGTACAAATCTAGTCAGACGCGACTTAAATGTCATGCACCTGTGATCAATAACTGCTTTCTCACAGTCCTGAAAATAAATATAGAAATAATCCTCCTATAAATTAACACCCGTCTTATAATGCCATTTTCTATGCAAATTTATATGTACATTTAACGCATATGTCGAGATATAAGAATACCCAGGTTTATCTCTGTAGAAATCTGTGAAGAACTAGATGTAACATATTTCATGCAATAGTATTTACAGTGTTTTCTTCCACAATCTTCGAGTGCACATGTTCAATTCAACATACGATAGATGTAAAAATAAAAACTAGGTTAATATTTCTTTTCTTCTTTGTTACTTTTCAGATTCGTAAGATTCTACCTAGAGTCGAAGATAGACTTTTATGTCTACCTTACTGATTGAATCCCATTTCAGCTTTCGAAGTCTGTAGCAGTTATGTACCAAAAGGGTAGCAAATATCATTAATATTACAGTAATATGCAAATATAGTTGCAACAGCATTAATTTATCTATACAGTCCTAACTTCTGCTGATGCAACGTTGCAACGATATACTATACTGTTCAGCTAGTTTTTTTAACAACGGATTTCTTTATTTTTAATACTTCTGTTACAAACGTGTCCACATAAAGTTGCAACGGTAGTCGAATAGGGAGGTAACGAGAGTAATATATATTTTCTACGATTATAAATACAAAAGGATAAGAAATATAGATAGACAAGATGGCCATTCTATTGGTAATGGGACTTTTGATCACATTCGATTTGTCATAACCTGTTGATCACAAGGACGGATGATGATGAGGACTTCCGGTCACAGGGTGTTTGATAATAGTTAGTTGCTTATTGGTACAGTTGATTAAACCGCTGTTTGATCACACGGGTGTTGCGAACTCCCCCAGCTTTGTTGGGGTGGGTTTTATAGTTTTATTTATGGTTATCTAGAGGGTGATCGCCGACGGTGTAATTTGCCCGGAATGAGTAAATATCAATATAAAGTGTGAAACTTATATATGAAATAGATAAAGATCTTAGGAGATATATAAAACAGAATGACACGAGCCCCCGTTCATGTACAAACCATAAAATTTAATCAACAATTCATAAACAATAAAATTCATAAACAATTGTGATAATGCATTACATTAGAAAGATACACTTTTTGATTTAAGTTATTCAACGAATTTCAAATACAAATATGCTTATACAAATAGCCGGTCTGTTAAGCGATAGAATTAATTCATCATCGAATCGAGTGAAAAGATCGAAATCACTGCCTTGTACAGATTCATAACCTGATGATTCTGGTTCAGTCCAAATTCGCTGCGACTGTTCTTTTGACTTCCTTATGCCTGTAAGTTTGGGTCCTTTCCACTTTTCCCTTTTCCCAAATTCTCAGGTGTCCCGCCTCTTTCGGCCTCCAACTTTGTGTGGTCACTTTGGTTTTGTAAGTACGTGATACGTCACGTAGAGCTATCTCACTTTGTGTCTTCAAGATTTTACCGCTAGAATTTAGTTCGTAGATTTTTCCAGACATCCAATCCCTTGGATCCTAATTACGAGTGAATTTCTTCTAAATTCGACCCGGAGTCCTCTACCTTTGTTTTCTCTTGCAGAAAATGGTGTCGACTGATTAAAAGTGTTGCGATAGGCACATTTAAAACTGAGAGTTTTTCATGTGGAATCACGCCCCCTTATTCAGCGTAACCAATCCGAATTATAGTTAAGGCGCTAAAAAATGTAGTACTTCTGACAATCTCAGATTACCAAATACTGATTCCTGGAAAAATTCAAATTGACAGTTCTCCATACAGATCGGAAGTTAAAACCCTATCCTTTTCAGTTAAATAAACGAAGGCTTAATTAAGAACCACTGCTTCCATGACAGTGACATTTGCCAATCAGTGCATTACGTCGATTTAAACACGCGCCAGTCCTCATAAATCTAATTAATCGTTCACCTGACAAGCTTAATGTGTTCTTCATAGATCGACAGAAATTTGCACCCTTACAACGAAATTATTAATAATTAATAAGCAACAACAAACTAATTGTTGGTATTTGTATATTTATTAAACAGAAATGTAATTTTGTATACACAGTTAATTAGACTTTTAATTATAATCTTGATAGTTCAATCACTTTGTTTACACAATAGAAAACCAATGCTTAGGAGATAATTATATAAGTACAGCGACTCCACCGTACACTGAATTATGTTGGTACAGCTACTTGACCTTACACTGGTACGGATGCAACTACATTCAGTTGATAACCAGAATTTTATTCACTGTTGTCTTCTTTGGAAGCCCATCAAGATGTAATACGGAAGATATTCGAAACTCTGTATGTTCGTTCTTCCCCAGTTAATATGATGATCGTGATGGTAATTCATGGGCTTAACAACACTCATCTTAAATAATCTTGTTCGACAGATTGAGTACTATACTACCGGCTTCAAAAATATAAAGCTGTGTTAAATATAAACGTGAAAAACGCCAGCCTACTCTCACAGCTATGTGCGAGCAATGTTTTGTGCCGACCGTGCTTTGAATTGGGACTTGCGGAAGTATTTGTTACATTGTTACACTCAAGCAAAACGACGGCCAGCTTTGTTATTATGTTAATTACGTATTTTGCATCAAATCAAGTAAAGGTGGTGGAACCAAAACATTGTAAAAAAGATATAATCAAACGTAATGTGATCTGTATTCATATGATCAGTAATCCTTGCGAGCATCCGTCCTTGTGATCAACAGGTTATGACCAATCGTCCCATTATCAAACGTCCAGATACCATTCTAATGACTAGAGGACACAATGGAAAGGATTCAACATTATATCCCCGTATTTTACACACCCAGGAGATGGCGAACATTACACGTATTTTATTTCATTTATTTTTTATTTGATCCACTTATAGCATGTGAATGAATCGCGTTTTCTATAATTTTTGTAAATGAAAATAAAGTTATGAATTAAAATAGTCACAAATTTACTAAGACAGAGACAACTTCACTAAAATAGTGAAAGTAACCTTCTTTGGGAACGGAGTTAAGTTGTCTAGTGTGCTTGCTAGAGTATGCCTAGTCTATCGTTGAGAACTGTTTGAAAATTTACAGGTGGGTCAGGTCATCATGACAGCCGTGAAACGTGTGATCCAAATATGTTCTTCTAGTGATGTATATTTCCCTGCCATCACTGACATGAGTTAAGTCTCAATGAATCCAATATCTGTGAGAATATTGAAGAACAAGTCCTTTCAATGGGTAACACATTCTCGTGATCAAATGTGGCCAGATTTTAAAGACTTTGTGTGGATAGGCGATATTATTTCTTAAACGGATCAAAATAAATGAAATGTTCAGATTGTCTAAAATATTGAAATGACGTTAGGCGTTCTTATATGACCACGCGATAAAAGCTGCGCGAAAAGTTGCTCAGTTTTTGAATTAATGAACTGAATTCCTCGGTGCGCTTCCAGTTCCATAAACTTTACCAATACTCCGCGCCATTTGGACATTGCTAATTAAAAAATTCCACTTTCAGTCCGTTCTATTATGTCAGAGTCATGGAATGAAACATGAGCATTCTATCGCGACCTACCATACTTCCGTTTCTGCAGACGGTGCGAAAGATGGCATAACTGCCGTTGCAGTACTCTGCGACACCATTTTGAGCCATTTACAGGATACAGACTCAGTTTTTACCGCAGAAACTAGTCATACTCAAATCACCGAACTATAGTGAAGCCTCTCAAAATCTCGTTACTTTTTTCTGCATTTCCTTGCCACAGTCAAAGAATTGCAACATCTTAAATTTAACTATCCATTATATTGATAATAAGGGTAATGGAAGAGTCAGTGATGCAGCCAAAGATGCATTGTCGTCACCCATTTCTAAATAAAGATTCCATATAGTGACTTTATCGTACAGTAAATATGGTGTTTTGAGCAACATTGGTAACGGTACGACAACGATCAGGTATGCAAACGGTATGGTGCGAAACCGGTTGGAAACTGAATGGTCCGAGGCGATACGAGCCAGTACGAATGTGTACACTAACCTGATAAACAGAAATTGAAATGGTGTAATAGGAAATGGAAACGATCAGAAACGGTTCAGTACGGAAACGGTACAGTAGAGACACAAAATGTATGTAAAGACGAAATACGCTTTATATTAATCGTCAAACTTTTTACACTTTGCAAAATATGAGGAATTAAAATTTCATAAACAAGGTCCCCGACTTCAAACTCATTATTCTAGAGTGCATCGTACGTATAAGTGGTGCTGTGCCTTTCGCGTATATACCTGACCAATGCATAGCTCCTAAGGGTGAATCACGACCAGAATGCGTATCTTGCCAGTATTACTAGACAGTCGAGCACGTTCTCATCGAGTATATTGGCTTCCACCAATTTTTTTTTTTACGTCAACTCGACGAATAATCATTTTGATAATGTACCACCTGAGAAATGTTGGACTTTCTAAAAAAATTGTTGTTCACATAGCACGTTTTGACCCTGTATTCTAAGGGTTTTGCACCTTTTACTACACTGTAGTACCTTTATACGTACCTATTAAAAATGTTAACATTTTTACGGTTCATATTTTACTTGTAGATTTTTGCATTTATTAGTATTGTTTTATCTGCCCATATGACTCAAATTATTAATAGCTACGTTAAAAATACCCGAACACACACATTATCTGCCTAAAGATTTAATCAATTTTTAATCTTTATAATATTACTGCTAAATTTTATTGGGCACTATAGAGCAAGAGCTTACGTGTCGGTAAACATACATACATACATACATACTTACATACAATGTTACATTCTTATATAATCTTTCAACTGAGACACCATGCATGTTTTCGTGGAGATGCACGGATTAAAATCAGATTATTCCAGTTAGGAAAGAGAATGAAATAAGAAAGCAAAACATAAAAATAAAAATCATCAAATAATATGCTCCATTTTTCCATTCTTGCATGTCTGTTTTCAAGCGAATATTGCATTGAGTCTTTATATGCACCATAGTTTTTAAATATCATATTATATCGTCATACAACTCGACATTATGAGCCAGTCGAATATCGCACAACCTGCAATTGATCGATTTCATGCGAACAGTTATGACTTTAATTGTGTTACGTGTTATGTTTCATCAAAAAATGGCCCAAAAGTTCACAGAAAGGGTACTAACCTTGCGAAACAACCAAAACATTTTATTTAAATATGCGATAACTGACATTATTTGCACCTGAAATTCTAGGTACAAAGTACTAAATTAATTCATAATGTTTAGATATTCCTAATTAATTCATTATGAATTACATATGCATCCAGGTATGGTGAATGATATATAGCCGGCCTACCGCTCATACGTAACGGCTCGGATCCGTAAGTAGACCTTTTTGTATTCGCACTCGAGAGGAGTGCTGTACCGGACTTTAGTATTGACCCAATAAATCTTTCTGAACAGTGGACACGGGGTCAGCTAGTTAGCTGTCTTATTTCTAGTAACAAGGAGTATCGAATGAAGACAAGCAGAGACATTTAGCAAAGACATTAACGACTAATTAGCAGGTGTGTAGCTCGGAAGAAAAGTATTTCGATAGCTTTCGTTGGCAAACTCGGAAGAAAAGTATTTCGATAGCTTTCGTTGGCAAAGAAGTAACCTCTCTGGTACGGATAAATATTTCAATATCTGAAAGGCAGAAATATTTATGAACATCAGTTAGGACGGGACATCAATATTTTGTGGATTCAGGCTGCATTCAAAATATACTGAGTACAAAAGATTCTGCGCAGAATGATGGATTGTAGTAATATTTCTCAGAACTATTCAACAAATCTGCCTTTTCCAGAGTAATTCTTCGCGGTTTTTAAAACTTAAATCCCACTTGTAGTCTAATTAGATGACGTATGTCAGACAATTGGTGCTTTACTGAACTTATCCACATGAGTGTACCGGAGAAATAATTTTCTGCTAGAGAGGGCAAAATATTCCCCACAAAGTTTTGTTTCTTCGAAACTTTTCCCTTGGAGAAGAGAAAAGCATACTAGCACACAGTTAAATTGATTTCGGACGATGGTTAAGTTTAACAATCGAGAATCTACGACAGAAAAAGAAGAGTTGAAGGATCTGGATGATGTTGACCTAAAGCCGGACTGGATAAATTTAACAGAGTTTAAAAATGCAACCGATGATCCGACAATGTGGAAGAGGCTTTTGCAGGTAAATTTTCACACATCTCTCTCTGTCTGTCTGTCTGTCTCTCTTTCTCTCTCTCTCTCTCTCTCTCTCTCTCTCTCTCTCTCTCTCTCTCTCTCTCTCTCTATATATATATATATATATATATATAAAATCTAAGATATTGAGTTGATTAGTTTGTGTAAATACTGTTTGATACAACGACTTATGTACCATTTTCATTCATTTGTAAGGCTAACCCAAAGAAATATTTTAACTTAAGTCTATTTTTCTTACCCTCGAGAAAGTAAATATAGCACCCTGTATAATGCACATATATAAATATCCTTGTTACATCAAACATGCTCTCAACTATTGGCAGTCAATCCTGAAAATAATGCCCAACCTCATGAATCATACTTTTTAGAATAAATGCTGAAAACAAATAAACATTTACGAGGGGCACCTAAACAGAATAGTGTCGAATGTTTTGGGCAAGTGGGTGCAAAGGAGACGATTCATATCCAAAGCACTGATGACAAAGTCACGTATTTTAACAAAGAATTCATGGCTAAAATAGATGTTAAATCTGAGTGTTTTTCTTTTGAACGTTTGATACACCCATAAAACGCACCGAAACTGGAGACAAATTATTGCCTTTACATTTAGCTTGAGTAATTTGGCGTAACAATACATTCGCATACAAAAGTTATTCGAAAATTTTTGTGTTCTTTTTCCCATGGCAGGAGTCTAAATATTAATCGTTTAGTATTTTATAACTCTGTGAGCTTTTTCTTAGAACCCAAGAAACTGGCTGCAGCCAAATTACATCTTTAACCAGTCTGATATGACTCTATGCCTTAGGACCACTTTCGTGTCACTGGATGATAGAATTTATTGTGCAAAATAAACTGTGTGCTTTAAAATGCATTGATTCAATAATTTCTTAAAGTGAAATATAGAAAATATTTGTGATGAATAAGTAAATAATAAAAGCTGTAGCATTTTAGTTTTGTTTTTTTTAATAAAGGATACTGAAAATAAAAGGCAGTTTATTCAATATTTTAAGATTTTAATTTTTGTAAATGCTATTAATTGAATACCGTTGAAAAATTTATAAATGTCACATCTCATTTTGTAATAAAGGTTATTTGAATAAACGTAAAAGCCATTGTTGTGACACATCATGACATTTACTCTAAAAGATCTGGTTAATTTGGTTTTCAGTTTACACATATTTCTTTATATATATATGTGTGTGTGTGTGTGTGTGTGTGTGTGTGTGTGTGTAATTAAATGATTGAGTGGTAGCACGCGTGAGATCTCCAACAAGTGTATGGTCATCTTCGTCACCGAATCTTTATTCTTTGATAAAATTTTCCTCCACAAAAATTTGTTTCTTTATTATATTTCTCTACTTGTCTGAGAAATTTAAGAAAGATATAAGCAAATCTATATTCACGAAAATAAAAGGCTACAAACAGTAGGTTTCGGGTAATTGTTAAACTTTAAAGCGCTCAGAATTTGTAGACAAACATAAAGAAGCAATTATAGTTGCTCGAATGGTTCCACAAGCACCGTAAAACAGATTAAGGCTCTGGAAACTATCGAAAAAATATTCATGATTTTAGTTTACATTTTCCACGGTGTCAAAATTGCAGGGGACTTGTAGAGATAATCTACTCTTAGTTGATTCCAATAATACTCCGAGTACCATATTTGTTCACTTTAAACCATTCTGGAACTTGAGAAAATAGAAATAAATGCTTCGTGAGGTAAAGTATCTTTTCCATGTAACCTTATTCCGTTTCCGTTCCAAATTTTCACTATAATTGGCATCATGACATTTAGTGAAAGAAAGAAAAAACAGTAATTAAGGATTTAAATAATCATCAAAGTTAAAGGTTTATTAGGGACAAAAACTGAGTGAAACCCAATAATCCAAATATCGGCTTCTCATTGGCTGACAGTTAGTGCTGATCTAATTGTAAAATTGTGGATAAAATTGCCATTACGGATTTTCCAAAATTAGGATCAGTTGTTATGGTCGGCCTGAAACGGAATTATATTTTCTCATATCACATTCTAAACAAGATCTCCTCGGTCTATCATTGTACATCAACATTCATCATAAGATTATAAATGCAAAGGAAATTATGTTTTGTGAAGAACATACTGATAAATGTTATGCAACTGCTGTTTCGTTATGACATTTGTTCAGTTTTGATAAATATTTATCCTTTGGTGTAATGCTGTCTTGCAAGTGGTGTTGAATTTGCAACTTATATTCGCGGGGTCATGGGTGCCCGAGTGCTCAAAAGCGCTTGACTTTACCGATCACTGCCATCTCACCTCTCTCCGTGTGGGTTCGCACCTCAGGCTTGGCCAATGTGCGTATGTGAGAAAGCTGCCAGCATCTTCCGGTGAGTCAGTGGTTCATACACGAGTTTTCGTGGGATTTTCCTCCACCAAGGTATACTGGCCTCCATATATAGCCTATCTTGCGCTGAAAAACACCAAAACGACAACAAGAATAACTTATTTTCGCATAGAGAATTAAAACCTATTTTAAAAGCTGTAGGCTCCCAAAACCTGCAGCGGAACCTCTATCTATACTTTGCTCAATTATAATTTATAACACCAACTTTTTGCCGGTTAATACACTTTGATGACACGTTTCATAACATTTTATCTGACTTTTTATTTCTATGCACCCCCTGAAAATTTATCAACCACATTTGGGTTGTGTACTCTGCGGGCAGGTGTACGTGTTCATGATATGAAACATAATTTGTAATAGAAGGGCGTCACGCACGTGCTAATTGCGATAATAGTAACTAATTGTTTTTGTGATTTCCATCATTATACGTTTCGGACACGAAACAGAGATAACTTAGTTTGACATTAAGGAGATATTTACTACCTTATGCGGTGTTAGTCACAAGACAGCGTTTTACGATCGAGTAATAAGCTACATAACATTTGTGAACAAAAAATGATTGCATTGTTTTATATAGCATTCGTATTTCTTTTACCAATGAGGGTCTTAACGAAAGGTAAATAAGGGAAATATCTTACACGGTCACAGTTTATCTAAGACATTTGTTCTACAAAGTTTTCGTGGAATAAATAAATACCGATTTCATTTCTTTGGTCTCCTCGGAATGTATCTGCAGTAGATACATAAGTGGTTTAACACTCTTGGAAACTGTTAAATCACCACTAGTCATCACAAGTTGACACAGTTAAAGTCAATCGAATTATCATTTTCTAACCAGTTGAGAGAGAGAGAGAGAGAGAGAGAGAGAGAGAGAGAGAGAGAGAGAATAGTGTCGACATTCCAGATTTTATCTGAGCGTTATGATTGCCATACACATTTGTAATCTGTACTCTCGTTCCATTTTGAATTCATTGTAATGTACGTGTTCAAACTTTTATTTACAATGCATTTGTCTGGTTTGTGCGTATTTGCAAAATACAAAGTGCTGATGTAAATGAATTCAATTTTTTCATGCACGTTTGTTTTGAATTTATGTTTGATAATGTAAAGACAAAATAGCTAAAGAATATAGCAATGACGGGAATATGCAGATCATTTGAAATTCAGAATTTACATTTTGAATCGTTTATCAAACTGTCAAGGAACAACCCATTCAATTCGGATTGGATGCATTCGGATTTACTGACGTTACCGAACTTAGTATGATAAAGTTTGGGAACATGGGGTAGGTTGAAATTGAGGGCGGTTTGGACATTCGGTTTTTTTGGTGGAATGGGCGTATACAGCATGTTTTTCTTTTAAAATAAAAAATACACGTCATTTGACAAACTCTTCATTTGGATCGCAACCTTAATTCTTCCTAATTTATGTCTACAAATGTGCAGGTATAAAGGTAAACGAATGCAGCAATGACAGAAGTGTACTGGTGATTTAATGATACGCAGACTCATTTTAGATTGAAATCAGATAGTTTTTCCGGTCGTTTTGTCAAAGATGACTTTTAAAGTGCTGCCTAAAGTATATGAAAAGGACTTGATATTTACACCCTATTAGTGCCATAGATACCACTTCTATTTCATTCATGCTGCATTTAGAAATGATTCTTTATTAAATATAGCCCTGTTAATGATAATGAATATAATACTAATTTACGATGGTCGTAGGCTGCATATATAGTATGTGTGAAAAAAAAATCTTTCAGAGCTTGCCAGGAAGCATACTTTCTTCTCGTCATCTAAGATGTTATAGCTAAGGTCTGCGTAGGGACGGATAGACAGGTTTTGATTGCACCGATTAGCATGTAAAAAATATGTTAAATTGTTCAGTCAATTATCATTAAAATTTATTCGAATTACAATTTATGCTATTCAGTTTCAACTTCGTCGTGCCTGGTTTTATTTATGATATATAGACACCATTTTGGAAGAACATATGTCCCATGATGTAAATTCAGAGATGGCCTAATGTCCCATTCCCATTGTTATTTAAACATAAATATTCTGATATGAGAACTCTTAGCCTGAACACATGAATTTTCTCAGCAGGTTCTGTACGACATTAAATTGTTGTTAGATGAAAGTCGTAAAGCACCTTCTGTTTATCTGTTTAGTTTTAAATGCGTGTATCTTTGCCTATGTTGTTTCATCATATACGTAAACTAACATGTTAGTGACGATAATGAATTGTTCATTTCCTAATAAATAGTTTCAGCACAATTACATAGTGGTTTGTTCCAATTCGGCAGGTAAAGTTACTTTTATATGAGGCAGGAATATGTTTTTATGCCGTATTTATTTAAATCATTACAATCGTTTTCGTGTTACCACCATTCGTTCGGAAGTGCAATAATGTTCCAGGGATTAACTGATTTTTCCCCCCATGTCTGTCTCATAAAAGCGCGTATCACCCTGTATATATGCTTGTAAGTATTGTTCGATGCAAAGCACAGACCTTGTACTACTACTGCTTCTAAGGTTGGCAAGGTTGGTTCTGCGTCTTTTTGCGAACAAATACTGCGTATCTAAAAGCCCTTCTTTATTGTCCAAAAGCTGCTTTTATTGAGATGTTCATGGTTCTTTCAGGGCAATTCCTCTCAATTTGTTTTGATGGATTGTCAACTGCTTCTCTCCCCGTCTTTTTATCTTTCAAGTCATTATCTAAGTATCAACACGAGAAAACCAGTACTTGATAAGATTAGGATGACGTTAATTTGTAATATGATTATTGTTGACGTTTAAGTCGACGATAGTTGTACCAACTATTGACGTTGATGGACTTTGTCCAGGCTTCGCCATTACTGTTTCTATCTCAGTAATTACAAGCAAATCTATTTCACTTGGACCTCACAGAGATATCATACTCGTATAGGTATAATAACATTTTTCTTTGCATGCAAAAAATCTATGTAACAGGCATATCATCAAAATCAATTACTTTTCCATCTTCATCATTAAGCTGATATCCATGGTGTTTATTGTACTTTTTTTAAAATTGATTATAATAATCATTAGTATGAAACATCGTTTCAGGAAAAAGTATTTTTTAACAGGCAAAGCTAGAGCAAAAACGAATACTAGTCATGCATGTAAGCTTTTTGATGTTTCTGATCTCATTGTAAGCAATGTAGACAAAATCTACAACATATATCAGATTCAGTTAATATCCATAAAGATGCCTGCCTCTCGAATATAGTAATTATCATTTGTACCTTCTGATGTACCCTCTGAGTCAATATTGCTTGAAAATATGAGAACTTTGAAAAATGTTTCAAACATTCAGCATCCATACTTTATTTGCTGTCATTTTTATCAGTCATTCCATCTTTAATTTCTTTTTCATACAGACTTCAAGGCTGTACAAACCATATGAGATCATAACAGTACTTCCTGTCATTTTTGTCATTTATGTAGCAAGTTTCTTTCTTTTTTTAATTCATCGGAAATATGGTAATGCACAGTAACTACAATCTGCTGTTTGCCATGAAATGGATCGTTCATCATTTCTGTTATTGTGTGTTAAACCTGTTCGTAATAAACATTTTTTTCAGACACAAAATGCGTAAGTTATATTATTAATTGCTAAACGAACATTGTAGAACATTGTAGAGAAGCTTAAATGTCTCCATGATTGCATCATAGAGAGAAGCTTAAATGTCCCCATAAATGCATCGCAGAAAGAAACTTTAATGTCCAAATAATTGCAAGATAGAAAGAAGCATAATTGTCACCATGATTGCATCATAGAGAGAAGCTTAAATGTCTCCATTATTGCATCAAGTGTTTTGCAATTTTCATTTATTCCCGTTCAACGTCTCATTGGCAAGCTTGTAGTCTTTTAAGTTGCAGTGGGTTGTCAGCTTTGTTTATCTATAAGTGGAACCATTATATTTTTTAATGTTGTCCATTTCCATTTTTCATTATGTCATTTATTACTCTGGCATGATAGTTTCCACACTGTAGTCGTCTTATCAGGTTCATTATATATACCATGTTCCTCTTTAGAGGTGATACTTTTAAGTTACTTTCTCTTAGTGATCAATATAAATTCATGTACAGTGCATGTTTTGGCCCCTCCATGCTCTGATTCACTTTTTTCCACATTTTTATACTATCGTGTTATGCATCAAAATTCATAAAATGAAATGCCCGGTATAAAATCTATGTTTGTTGAATCTTTGCAGACGCAAGCTGTAATACTTGCTAGATCTCAGTGCTGTGCTGTCAGTTTAACTAAATACAAGTTCGTGTATATTACCCACATCAAATACCCAATTTATTCTATCTTCGTATCGTACTGTTTTACCCATCATGTTCTCGGGACAGAGGTTGCTTATTTTAATGCTTTCATCATTAACTGTAACCTTGAAATATACATTTATGCTACAACATTGAAGTTCATTGGTCTTGATGTTTGAACACATGAAATTAACTCTTGCATTCTCTTCACTCGCACAGTTAGCTTTGTCAACTCTTTTATCCCAATACACTTGTAAAACAGAAACAGCTATTATATCCAGATGCAGACATTTACACTTTCACGTCAAACTCTGGAAAATATTTATATCACCTCCCGGGAAACAGTTGAATATATATATATATATATATATATATATATAT